>CM032228.1:150345000-150450000 GCA_019009955.1 Riptortus pedestris | reverse complement strand
GTAAAGCCTACTGAAAGGCATATAAGTTATGCTGAACTTTATTGGAGTAGATGAAGTCAGATTTGCTTTGATGATATAATATAAATTCCGCATTTGACTTTATTAACTTCTAGGTCGGAATGCCTTGCCTATAATTAATTATTCATTTATTAACTTCCTATTTGTGTGAAAATGAATTAAATGGTTAATAAATTTAGTAATTTCTCAGCCAGAAAATTTCATTCCAAAAAATTGATTGAATAAACCTATGCATTTCATTTTAAAGTTTAAACCTTTTTGAGGAATGAATTTCGGAATTCTGTCTTCCAACTTGTTTTTTTTTTCAGCGTTTCCACAAGAACTATTTAAACATTTCATTAGCATGAACAAAGAAACCATGAAGTTCTCCACAAGCTAGTGCCTGTTCAATGATTTCATTGAGCAAATTAACTGCTTTAAGAAGAACAGAAGTTACTTTTCCAAGTCCGTGTCGATTTCTTGGCAAACGAAGATCAAAGAAGGAATTATTTAGCTTTGAGACCAGTGACTTGTAGGCCAGACCAAATTATATTGTGACTTAGCACCAATACAATACTTAAGTTAATCAGATGTCTTCTACTTTTTGGCAGCGTTCCTCCATAAGAAATTAATGTTCTTTGTTTTCTGACTTGGACTTTGTAGATGGAGGAGAGTGTGTTCATTTGAATCCGCAGCACGTAGAAAACTTCCCACTTGTTTCAAAGAACTATTGAGCTCACTTTCTTGATTGTTAAGTTAGTAAGGTTGTTTCCTCATATAAAGAAAAGAGTGGTTCCTCAGCAAACGAATTCAAACTTTTCTCTTCTCATTCATTTTGAATGGTTAAGTCCCCATAGATGTGGCTTACAACAATAAAAAGGGGTCGTAGACGCATTACTTAGCAGTTTGAAATTCTCTGTTTAACTATAACCAAATCACCCTTGAAATGGCAGGAATGGTAAATAACAAATATTCTTTTTACTTACGTTTCTGACCTTGATGTTTTCTAGAGAAAAAAAGCAGCCAAAACAAAATTTTCATAATCTTCCAATTTATTTCACAATTATAAAGCTTCTCGTATACATCGATTATTGAATTAACTCTGGAAACAGAACATCCTTTAAAAAGTACATGTCCGTGCTTCTGGAAGCTGCTGGAGGTCCTATGAGAGGATAAATAAATAAAAATAAGGATAAAAATAAAAAAAGGATATAAATTTTGAATTTCATCTCTTTCATACAGATGAAGCATAAAAAGGTCAGGCATGGGCTCTTGATGCACATAAGATTGTCATCCGTGGCTAGGCTGCATTTATCGAGGGTAAAGCCTCCTCAAGATGTTGTTATCAGGAAGTTAAACACTGACATTACGAAGGATCATATGATAGATAGCATCTTCTTTAATGAAATGGTTAAATATGACGAGTGGTTTACTAACTTGAAATTAAAACTTTAAATCCAATCCTGAAGTTCATGAAGAATCTCATTTTCATTCTGAGTCAATATCATTCTCACCTTTGACAGTCTTCCCTGACCTTAGTAGTCTGGGAAACTATCTGGGAATGATGACCCGAGACCGCTATAACCTGTTTTATCCCTTATCTATCAAGTGAAGGTATTGACTTTTACTTTAACTCTGATCATCAATTCAAATATATTTAATTCAACAAGGGTTTAAAAACAAAATATGTACAACGAATGAGGCAGATTTGCCTAATTAGTTGTAGGGTCACTACAATAACTGACCATCCTGTGCATCATAAAAATACCGGAATATTGTCATTGTTTCATTATTTTTGTGTAATAACATTAATATTTCCAATATTCTTGATATTGTAGATCCTAATGATAATACTATTCAAAACTCTTAAGAAAAATACCAAAAATTAGTTATTAAGCTTCTTCAGTTATACTATAAAAGCTTAAATCTGCCACAGTACGAGAGGCTTTCATGGACACATATTTTTTCTTTACTGATTTTTCACTTAAAGTTACTTATTGCATCAGTATAAACCTCAAGTACTGCTTAAATTTCAAGTTTCGGTAAGACAGGCTACTTATTTCGAAAGAAATAGTGGTGATAATGGGGGACGATAACTTCAGTGTATCATTCTAACACATGCTAAATTAGCTCCTAAGATTTTCACAGCTTTTGGTACGAGAACCGGGTGTAGCGTTGTTCTAGCGATTAGATATGGGGCCATTTTAACTGCACTCCTATTCTCGTCTATTGGTCGAGTCTCCTTGTCTGGTTGGTGCTTCTATTGGAGGGGCTTCGGCGTCACTGAGCGTAAAGTTTGAGTAAAAGTTATGGTTTTACGTAGCAAGAATGTTCATTTGTGAAGTAATTTCGTATGTGTATTTATGTTTCTTACACAATAAATGCGCAATGAAGACGTATTGCGGAATCATAATAAAAAGGCGTCATTTCACTTTCCCGCTTATTTGAGCATTCTAGAGTAATCAGTGTAAGCTTACCAATAATTTATTGCAATTTGGAGTCATCAACAAAGAGTTACTCAAGTTCCCTCAAATAATTCTTTACTTTTTCAAAAGAGTTATTTCACCAGGCGCATTAATGATTTAATGTACTGCAAATTATCGGCCTCCTCATATCTTTAACTCCAATAATAACAGATGAATTCGTATCAGCATTTGGCTCTGTCCGGCTGATGTCATGTACCTCGTGTAATATGTGGTTTAAGACTGAATACCCCCCTCCTCCGGGCTTGTAAAAACATTTTGAATAATTTAAAAAAAAATGAACTTCAATTATTCTTGTCTTCGCAACTGTTCAGTACTGTAAAATATCGGAATATTTAATGAAAATTAAGGGATTCCATTAATACAGGATAAATAGAGGCTTAATAGGAATTTAATTGGGTGGTTACCTCAGTGCCATTTTTTGTTACTTCCCTTCTGCGAATAACATTTTCATTTAATTAAACGTAATTCGAAATACAAGGAAAGGGTATGAAAATAAATAAATTATTTCTGTCAAATTATTTTCGTTTTCCTCTTTGTAGGCAATTGAAAGATGATAGCTTTTGTTATGTAATAATTATAATTTATGTTTAAAATAATAATATTTGTTTTTTTAGAAATCCTATATAAACAACACACATGACATCTTTGTAGTCTTGCTAAATAAACAATCAAAATGTTCTTCTGTATTTCATTTAAAATTATTTTATTTCTAAATGATATAAGATATCTCCTGCGTATGTGTTAGATCAAAACATGGCCAACATGATTTATAGATCACTATATGATAAACAAAAAAAAAATCGTCAACAAAAAGTATGTGTATCTGTAGGAAAGACTGGGAATTTTATCATCCTTCCCTTCGCCAATTTGATCCAATGGTGAGGTGCTCAACTAAATAGTTGCAACAGTCATACGAAACTTTGAGATTCTAAGAAATATGATCTTTAAATTACATGTAGGGGCTCAAATTAGCCATGTGAGTTAAAGCGTTGACTTTAATCTCACATGGTAAACCTAGAGTGGCGAGTTCGATTCTCGCCCTGGGCAATTGGAATTTATTTAGCGGCGGAATTCGTTAAATAAAGTCCATAGTCCCACCCTGGCTAGAAAAGGGTGATGACCTGTAGATAACCCGTCCCAATTAGCCTTAGTTGCAAAAAGTGGACGATAATAAATAATTTGAATTTAAATTAGATATGTACTTAGAAATTCTCGAAAAATAGGTACAGGGAGGGTTGATCATTTAAACTAATTTCACTATTACAAAATTTAACAGAGGCTACCCATCACTAAAAAAAATCTTTCAATCCAATTTTATCCAGAGGTGTATCTGACGTATTCAAAACCAACTATAGTTGGAACTTCTTGTCACCCACCTCGTATTATCAAACTTACGAAACATTCAATATGAAAACATACTTATATGGATTTACTCATTGACTGCTTTACTCTTTCCAGAAATATTAAATACACACTCTGATATATTTTATCCATGTACACTGCCTTAGAAATGCTGCAATGTAAAAAAATGATCAATTCATAGCCTAACAGAGTACCAAAAAACAAGATATAGACATGTATAACTTGACAACAAAAAACCTGATTTAGTCATTTTACCTATATTGAGAATAAGACATTTAGCTCTCACGCACACCTACGTAATGGAAAGAAAGGAGCCTATACGGGAGTGTGCAACGTGACGTTAACAATAAAGCACATACTGAATGCAATCATGGGGGGACGAAACCACTTAAAATTACCTTTTAACATGCACGAACTATTGACAGGGGACTGTAGGCAACAGACAAGTTGAAGCAATTCTTCAATACATTAAAAACACCGATATATAATCACAAGTCTAACACAACTAACAACGAGTTCTCACATCTAATTTCATTAATTAAATATTTGAAATAAACATTCGACTGACAAACAAAATATAAACCAAGCATTAAACTTACCAGTTAACTGGCTGAAAACGGAGGGACTCATAACTACTTAAATATATTTGCGCTGACTAAATAATAAGAATAACTACTGCTCATGAGGTAAACTAATAATTCAAACTTACAGGCACCTCCTATATGACTGCTTTATACTCAATAACGCTAGACAAGTTCACAAGTTCTTAGGACGAATATACAAAACTGCCATTTTGACGACGAAACTTTATTCTCAAAACGTTTATAAGAATATGATCCATTTACAAAGAAATTTATCTTCTCAGAGATTACCTGACCTTTATTGATTATGTCATTATTATTAATGTCATTATAATTATATTATTTTACTTTTTTCCATTACCCTACTATTTCACTTATTGATTCCCGAAGGAATGTAATGGTTCAGGGAATTTCAATTCTTGGTACTCTCTTAGTTTACTCTCCTTTAATACAAGTTCCACTGTCCTGCCCTCATAAAGTTTCTTTGTATCTAGAAATGATGACGTACTTTGACTGCCTACTGCCAGTTTCCATAATTATCGTCAATGGTATCTTTGAAAAACGTTTCGGTCTTCACAGTGACCTTGATTGTCTTAAAAAAAGTAGAACTATATATATCATTGAAATTGAACCGTTCAAGGCACCGTGGATGGTGTTAAGAATTTTTAATATTTGATTTTACGACCGGAATGTTAATATTTCTAGTTGTCATAGATGGTTGGAATATAAGCTTTTCTGTCCTAATCTTTTCCCAGTTTCCCACTCTTAAAATATTGATATATGAACAGTTAGTGAATCCCAATGTTAATTAATTTCCAAATTGATTGAATCATAAATAAACTTTCTTTCTAACCGATTTATCCTATATGCTCCTTTCGCTTGTTTATAAAACGGTGAAGATCATTGGTAAGAAAAGTTTCATTTTTTCCTTTTCTTCTACTAGACTCCAGCTGCCAGCCTGTTTAATCGTTATTTATGATTGGGTGCAAAAGTCAAGACTAAATGAAATAATTTATTATTTCAAAAAGCCTAATATAGCTACAAAATTGGATACAAATGGGTAAAAAAATCCTTAAATCCTAAAAAAGATGGCATATCCAGAAGAAGTTTAAATAAAGAATATATATATATATATATGGTGTTATTGTTGTTTTTTGGCGTTTTGGTCAATATTAGTGGGAAAAAAAATTTTTAGTTTATGCCAATATTTCGAGAATATTTATTTTCTCTTTTGAGGGCTGTAAAATATATATATATTTTTCACAACATTAACCAAAATTCCAAGAAACAACAATACCACCATATATAAATATATATGTAACTAATAATAAGCCATGTGTAAACAATAATATAGGATATGTAAAATGAGTAGAGACAAGCTAGAAGCTTCCATAAAAACATTTATATAGAAAGAGCAACCAGATATAGTAATCCCCGAGAGGCAACAGTTTTAAAAGCCTAATGCATACACAGAAATAATAAATAAAAACCCCCGATGCACTCACTCTCAACAACCCCTCCCCTCTACGAGTATTGCTACCCAAAAACAACAAATTAACAGGAGTTAAAAGTGACTCCCTTAATATTCGTGTTAACGAAAATGTGAATACAATGTCAATTGCAGAGCATTCCATTACTCAACAAATTTTCTACACAACACATTTTTTTTTAGGTATGGTTCGATTTAGGCAATATTCATGCATATATTTAGTAGTATATAGTTTTACACGACACGGTTAAACATCAAAAATCACAATTTTAGCGGATTTCCCTTGAGGGAAATCAACTATTGAGGTTGAACTCATGACGCAATTTTCGAAATTTTTCTTCAATTGTCCATCGATCCTACCTAGTATATGACGAAAATGTGGTCTGTTCAAAACTGTGTGTATATATATATATATATATATATATATATATATATATATATATATATATATATATATATATTTGTCTGTTACCGCTCTAGCGGTCGCAATTTTTGTTTGATCGTTACCAAACTCGATATTTAGTCGTTTTATGTAAAAAGAAAGATTAAGTTCGTTAACGGCTGAAATCGGACCACGGGGAGGGGTGGTTTAGAGGGGAGGATTTTCGAAAATTCGAAATATCTCCGTTACTATTCGTCAGACCGAAAAATTGTACAAAATCAATCTTATTACACATTAAATTTACTATAAATAATGTTATACACATTTATTCTCTATCTTGAATATTAACCGAGATATTTGCATTTTTATTAAATCTGGGCGGCTGACGGACGAAGTGTCTTTCCCGCCAAAAGCTAGTTCGACCGTTTCATTAACTTCTCGGCTCTCGTGAAATTTCTCTATTGCAAAACGTCACGTGGGAAATCTGCTTAGTTTACGCAGCTCCTGCGTGACGGACTTTTTACTTTTTTTCGTATTAAAAATTTGAATTATAATTTTTCCGGATATTTACTTTCTGGGATATGTGGATACATTCACCAAGTGTGGTCATCGATGAACTTTATATTCTGTAGAAGTTTCTATTGTTATTAGAAGGATGCCATTCATAAAATAAAATTAGATATTTCTAGAGCATGTATTACTAGACATGCTCCCACGTGAATCTTATTAAAATATGATGTGAAAATAATAATTCAATAATTAAAATTTTCAAAATGAAAAGAAATAATATAGGTTTACTCAAAAGTGAAAACTCAAATATACAAATAATTCTGTCAATTATGGAGTTACTGAAAAGATATTAATAGGGCATGATTTTAAAAAGATAGGTCATATAAGATTCATGGACCCTTATGTTTCAATTTCAATCACTTTCAGCCAGATTTAATTTAACGATTATATTTTGACTTTGGTAACGATGGAGGAAAATAACTAACGCTCGAATTATCATAAGACACAAACACAGACACACACACACACACATATGTATATATATAAACTTGAACAAATTTCAAGAAGGACATGTGACATTTTTTTTCAAAGATAGCTCAACGAGTGCAACCTCAACAGCCACTTTCTCAATGAGCTAAAAGGTATCGGGCTAATTGCAGGAAGAGTATTTCATTAGTTCGTTGGACTCCATGTTATATAATACAAATTTTTATTTTAAGTATTTTTAAATCAAATGTTTTAAAGAGATCAAGTTAACAATGCACGATAAGAAAATGGTATTGGTTTACTTTGAGCCCCATACCATTGTAATAAAGTGTTACAATATATATATATATATATATATATATATATATATATATATATATATATATGTGTGTGTGTGTGTGTGTGTGTGTATGTATATATACACACACCAATAATTATTATTGTATTTAAAAGATTTGACTTAAAACCTTCTATTTTTAGATTTAATATGTTTAGGTTCTCCATTTGATTGTAATAAAAGTCCGTCATGCAGGGGCTGCGTAAACTAAGCAGATTTCCCACGTGAAGTTTTACAATAGAGTAATCTGCCTAATAACAACTGTAGTAGTAAGAAACCTCTTAACCTAAAACATTATTTAGGGCGTAATAACCCAGTTTCTAGCCCCAAAAAACAGTTAACCTAACCTCTAAACCTATTAATGAGGGACGAATAGTTATGGAAACGGCCGCCAGAGCTCTCGTCGGAAAGTCCGAACATAGCCTATTGGCGACCACACGCAGGATACAAATGCAAATATCTCGGTTAATATTCAAGATACAGAATAAATGTATAGAACAATATTTATATTAAATTGAATTTGTAATAAGATTCATTTATACAATTTTTCGATTCGACGCATAATTACGGAGATATTTTTATCTTTCAAAACTTTTTCCCTCTAAACCCCCATTCCCACTGGTCCGATTTCAGCCATTAACAAACTTGATCTTCCTTTTTACATAAAACGATTAAATTCCGAGTTTGGTAACGATCAAACAAAAATTGCGACCGCTAGAGCGTTAACAGACAAATATATATATATATATATATATATATATATATATATATATATATATATATATATATAGATATATATATCATTTTGAACGGACCTCATTTTCGTCATCTCCTGGGTAGGATCGATGGACATTTGAAGAAATTTTTCGAAACTCGCATCACGAGTACGACCTCAATAGCTGATTTCCCTTAAGGGAAATCTGCTAAAAAGCTTAACATAACTACCGTTATTTTAAATAGCTTTTATTTAATCATCATGTTAGGTTACATGTACGTACATAAGAAATACAATTCTGGGCTTAATTAAGAAGGTTAAACAAACTTTTTCACAAGATACATATATCTTAATATATGATTTAATGACATAAATTATCACTGTCCTCTCTTTATTTCTTATACAGAGTCTAATGATATTGAAATATACGAACAGTGTAAACTGAAGTATAAAATCCAGGAGAATATCGAATGACTGAAGAGGTACGAATTTAGTGATGCCACTCCAGTACTATTTGCCCTTAACTCTACACAGGTAATGACTAACAATTATCTAAAGTATGTTCATCATGGCCAACAATTATCTACTCTTCTGAGGTTAGTGGAGAAAGCATTCGTCCATTGTGATTTTGTTCTATAACATAACTAGCTAAGGTACCCGGCTTCGCGCGAGAAATCATTTGAGGCAGAATGATGATGGTATTATTGTTTGGCTTTACTTTGTACAATATTTTTTACATTTTCCCGTCTCAATGCTTAGGATTTACACCAGAGTTTGGCGTGCTGGGGATATGTTAATAAAAAAAATATCTGTTATGTACTTAATTCTACAAAATACTCAATATTTTTATATTACCCTTTTCCAGTGCATGTATCTTTTTTTTTAACACATAATCATAAATTATCGTAATAACCATATTATTCATAATCATAGAAAGAATTCTGCATTCCTAACCATCTACGAATAAACGTGATAAATGACAATATACTTCGGTGTTCATAAAACCTGTTAATAATGGCTGTTAAGTTTAATGAAAGCGTATTAATCCATCGCGGTATAAAGTTGAATAAATTCATACATGGACACGCATTGATGACTATAAAAAAACGTCTATGCAAATTACTAGG
This sequence comes from Riptortus pedestris, assembly GCA_019009955.1. Taxonomy (NCBI): domain Eukaryota; kingdom Metazoa; phylum Arthropoda; class Insecta; order Hemiptera; family Alydidae; genus Riptortus; species Riptortus pedestris. The sequence continues at coordinate 150,440,528 of CM032228.1, read as the reverse complement.
TTTATTAATTACTATAAAGATGTATATAACAAAAGTTTACACTAAATATCAAGTTAAACATCTTTTGTCATTTACAGGTTGGCCAAAAAAACAATAGGAAACGAAATATGACGATTTGTAATTTCATGCCTCCCTAACTACGCCCTCTCCTGTTCGTTCCTAAAAATGTTAATATAGCTCATAGTCAAAAATACGGAGTCAGATTTCATGTCCTATAATATTGTTGAGCCCTTCTATAGTTTTCCGTGTCTACCTCATTTATACTTCGTTATACAGTAAAAGTTACTTTAAATAACAAAAAAAAAAAAAAAAAAAAAAAAAAAAAAAAAAAAAAAAAAAAAAAAAAAAAAAAAAAAAAAAATTTTGTTATATGCACGTCTGCCGAAAAATTAATAGATTACGAAATATTTTATATTTCACACCTCCTTTATAACCCCCACTCCTGTTCGTACCTCGAAATTTTAATATAGCTTATAATCAGGGAGTGTTAATACCAAATCACATACGGAGTTTCCTTTACTTCGGTTGAGTCTTTTGTGCCATACAAAATTGTTGATTACCACTTCAGTTTTAGCGTATAACTTATTTATGCTTCGGTATACGACAAAAGTGTATATAATAAACGTTACTCTAAATAACAAAATAAACAAATTTTGTTATGAGCGTATTTGCCGAAAATCCAATAGGAAACGAAATATCACTATTTTTAATTTCAGGCCTCCCTTATAACCCTAACTCCTATTCACCTCAGAGAATATTAATATAGCCAAAAACCTAAGATGGGTTAGTAGTAATATTCATACAAAGTTTCATAAAATTCGGGTCGGCCGATTACGATTCTATAAAGGACCTACAGACAAACATACATTTATATATATATATATATATATATATATATATATATATATATAGATTAACCAGCTGGTGAATTATTATTGTAACATTAGACTATTATAGAACTCATAATATAAGAAACTTTCATGAACATCCAAAGTGTCGGAAAGACTAAATGATAAAACCGAAATTATTATTTATACAAGACATTTGGACATGTTTTTCAAAAACTTATGACAAAATCTGTTGGCATTGTATGTTCTATTTAATAAATTTATATTTTCAACCTCAAGGCGTTCTAGGGTGTTTGACGTCGAGGACATCTAAAGTACCATGAAGCGATAGGTCTTTAGTGTTTCTTTTATTTTTTATTTTATTGTAAATAGCCACCGAACTCGCGAGAGTTATTTGTTCCTAGGTGGTCATAACTCGAAAGATTTTTTTTTTTTTTTTTTTTTTTTAAATTTCTGTGTTATTTTTAATTTTATTAATAAGTACGTAAATCCTGTGGACCGTAAATAAGGGTAATAAAAAATGTGACCTGCCTAGGGATGTGGCCTGGACCCCAGCATTAGTGATTTATCCCAGTCCAGTTAGTCTTGGGGCAACCCCAAGCCCCATGCAAGGGGAGGGTCTACCCCCCGCTTCCTAGCTCATTGAATTTTAAATCTTGGTTTTCGCTTTCTTCCCTTTACAAACCAGTCTTTCAATTTCTTCCAGGTTTCTCTTTACATTGTTGAACCCGATTCTTATCTATATTCAAGTTCACCAGTTCTGGAATCGTGACTACCTTCGCACGCCTTTAAACCACTGCTTGCCAACATTAGAATAAAAAAAGAAGTACTCCTACTTGTGTGACTTTCTTCTTTGGAACAAAAACAGCTACTATAATTCAAACTTTTTTTTTTTTTGTTTGAGAGAGAAAATTATAAATGGAGTCTTTTTGAGCGTTACGTAAACAGTTTTCCGTAATCCTTAGTAGCCACAAACAATGCCAATTATAATTATATAAATTAATAGAGACTTATATAATGAAAAAAAAGTCAGTCATACAGGAGCTAAGTAAACTAAGCAGATTTCCCACGTGAAGTTTTATAATTGATAAATCTACATTCTGGTAACACTTCACACCACCCTGAATATTAAGTGAGCAAAAATACATACGGTAATGAGAAATCTTTCAGTAAATTTTAATAACCTCCTAACAGAAAGAGTCTGATTTGTAACCAAATGTGTCAGGCAATCGCTCAGGGCTGAACAGCTAGACAGAAATAGTCTTTACCAAAAAGAAAAACAAATACTGAAATATATCTGAATATGACATATTAATTTTATTGAAAACTATTTACTATGTATAGTGCTGTAATTTGTAATGAATCAGAATAATGTCTACAAAACGTATTTACATATATCTTACAAAGTAGAAGTTCAGTGAAAACAATATTTGGTATTTAGAATGAAGTGGTTCATGATATAACAGCTTATTATTATTATTACAAGAGTAGGAGTGGGGACTTGCTGAAGGATGAGAAATGCGAATATTTGGTTAATAAAAGATAAAGAATAAATGTATATACAATATTTATAATACATTTAATTTGCAATAAGATAGATTCCACACAACTTTTCGGGGTCTTTTTCGTTTAACGCCCGCCAGTGATTATTGTGTAACCTGTTACCACACATCTCTGGCTCCACCTGATCTATTTAACCTCAACCTGCAAAGTTAATTGAAAAATGGCGTTGTTTACTCTATACAATAAACTTAGCTCCAACGATGAATGTATTAAATTCCTTCAAGAAAATGGACTACTCCATCAAGGAAGGAAATGCTGTGAAGGGCATGATATGGTCCTGGTTAAGAAAAGTGATACCTTCCGCTGGAGGTGTTATAAGAGAACCTGCCGTAGGACATTGGTCTCAGAGAAGGTACGTGGTTTGTGAATTCCAAAATATCCTTCAGAACTATAATAGTATTTATTTATGGATGGGCCAAGGGTTATATAACGACAGCATTTTGTCAAGAGGAGCTAGGCATGGCTCCAGAAACCGTGACTGATTGGAAGAATTACTTACGCGAAGTGTGTGCGGATTCACTTCTGAAAACCCAATTAAAATAGGTGGTCCCGGTTGTACTGTGGAAATAGATGAGTCCCGCTTTACAAGGAGAAAATTCAATGTAGGAAGATTATATCCCCAACAGTGGGTCTTCGGCGGGATTTGTCGTGAAACAAGCGAATGTTTCATTTATGATGTGCCAGACAGGACTGCAGGTACACTCTTAAGCTGCATAAAGGACTCCATCCTTCCAGGCACGACGATAATGTCCGATTTGTGGCGTGCGTATAGCGGAATAGAGGCAATCCCGGAATATAACTACACCCACTTCACAGTAAACCACTCGGAAAACTTTGTTGATCCAGTCACCGGAGCTCATACACAAAAAATAGAGTCACTCTGGGCTAACGCGAAAAGACGCAATAAAAAAGAATGTGGAACAAGGAGGAACCACGTAGATTCCTACCTATGTGAATTCATGTGGCGCAGACGTAATAAGGACAAAAACTTATTCCAGACAATGTTAAAGGACATCACATCTTTCTGGAAGCTGGAATTATAAATTCCTTAATCCTCTAAATATATTTTAAATTTATTTTCTATATAACAGTTCATTAATAAAACCTTTTATAATTTGATTTCTTAATCATATGTTATTTTCTTAGTAATAAGTTACTGAAGGTAGTCACTGGCGGGCGTTAAACGAAAATTCGACATTTAGTAACGAAGATTTTTAGAATTTTTAAAAATCGTACGAAGGGGGATTTTTAAAAATTCAAAAAATCTTCGTTACTAAATGTCGAATCGAAAAGTTAAAAATCCCTTAAGTGAAATCTGCTAAAAAGTTAAAAATATTGTATTGTATGACGAAGGTGTGTCGGAGGCGTATTAGGAGTTCCTCTCTGCAGTAAAATTGATCCCTTCATTGGATTTAAAAATATAAAATACCGTCACGCAAGGCTGCGTTAACTAAGCAGATTTCCCACGTTCATAAGGTAAATGCATTTACCTCAAAACGTAAAAGTTCAATGAGAACAATATTTGGTATATAGGCTTCAAATAATGTGTTCCATAATATATCACCTTAATGCCAATATAACATGAGTGTAGGAGTGGGTGTTTACTGAAGACCGAAAACTAAAAGATTTATTGAGCATTACATTTTCAATAAGATTGGTTCTATACAAATTTTCGATCCGACGGAGATGTTTCGAATTTTGGAAATTCTCCCTCATCTCCTGGGTAGCATCAATGGACATTTGAAGACATTTTTCCCCTTAAGGAAAATCTGCTGAAAGAAAAAAAAATAAACGACATTTTAATACGGAAGAATGTATAAATAAGATAGATAATATTTTGAATGATGAGTTACGTTAAAAGAAATCGACCAATGCATTATGTGTGAAGAAACTATTCCTAGTGCGATTTGATAATTTCAGCTAAAATAAATAATGTTCTGTTGTATTAAATGAATAATTACGCAATTTTAGATGATTTAAAACCTTATAACAAAAAATATTATCGAGATTTATAACATGGAATTGAAATACGGAAGAACATTCATTAAAAGAAATCGGTATAGTCATTAAAGGAAAGGTTCCGTAAACAATAAAGCAGTATGAAATAATAATGCAATAAAACTGACTCTTAATAATAATAATTTAGAGAGAAACAAATAATTCGAGATTTTTATTTTTTTTACAAATAACACTCAATCCTAATAATTATTGGTAATTCAAATAAAGGGTTTGAACCGCCAATATAAATGATACTGTTGTCATACCTGTCGGTGGAGACCGTCATCACTGGCTGATGGTCGAGTACAGCTGGCAAGCGCTTTTGATGCGATGGCACCATCTTCAAGCCCGTCGAAAAGTTGTACTCCTTTGGTGGTACGACGAGTACCACTTTCCGAAGGTCTTGAAGATGGTGCCATTGCATCGAAAGCGCTTGCCAGCTGTACTCGACCATCAGCCAGTGACGACGGTCTCCACCGAAAGGTATGACAACACTAATAATTTTATTTATTTATTATATAGTACATAGGCACCGAACTCCGGAGAGTTATTTGTGCCTAGGTGGTCGAGATTCTATTTTCATTTTCTTTCCTGTTGTTCAATAGTCCCTTTCTTAAGATATAACATCCACTTCTCAGCCCTCCGTCATCCTCGCTTCTGTTGGATCTCTCCTAGTTTTCTTTATCCCCAATTCTCTGACAAATAACAAAAAAACAGAAGTATTTGGTTATAATCAATTTGATATATAAATACTTAACTCACTGCCTTGTGTGCCCATATGTTGAAGTCCTATATTATCATATTTCTTTATTTAAACCAGCAATTACTAAAAATTGTAAGAGTTTTTTTATAGAGTTGCTATCATCCCCTAGTATTTCGGATAGTACTTCTGACATACCAAGGGACTTTCTCATGTCCTCATACCTTCTACACTCAGTATGTGTGCCACTGTCAGTTCTACTCCACAAGCAGTGCAGGTTGGAGGTTCCTCCTTTTTCATCAGGTGAAGGTGTGGGTGTGTGGCAATTCTAAGGCGGCATATTAACACTTCATCCCTCCTATTAGTGCTTGTTGAAGTAATCCAGGGATTGATACTACTTTTTACAGTGCGGAGTTTATTATCACGCAACTTCTGCCATTCCCATGCCCATTGATCAAGAACCAGTTTTTTTGCATTATTGATGGCTTCAGCGACTGAAACTTCTGTCAGTAGTGTGCCCTCACTGATGGCTTTGGTGGCTAAGGCGTCCGCTTTTATGTTCCCTTCTATGCCACTAATAATTATTGTTCATAGATTAATCATCAAAGCACCAAGTAACGTTGCCATCGTCTCGCACATAATCATCACTTGCAGGTATTGAAAATATGACATTTATATTACCACTGGTAATTTTTGGTTGCATAAATATATATGACTGTGCACAAATTTTATTTGTTACCTGTCAAACTCGATATTTTAAAGATAACAAATAAAGCTAAAATTTGTTCACACAGAAATGAGCTGCTCTTGTTACAAAAGTGTTTCTGTTGTTGTGAGTTGAATAAAAAAAACAACGTGTGTAACAATGCATAACCTGTTTAGGGGAAGCACAAAGTTTATGCATACTTAATTCTGAATTGTATATATGTGTCATTTATAAATTTTATAAGTTTAGTGAATATCATCGTCTTAATTGTATCAGCACAAATCTTGGAATGTACAACAAAAAACAACACGCTTTCAACTTCTGATGCTTCTATAAATAGGAGTCACATTCACGGCAGTAATTTTACGGAAAGTAAAATCTGTAGGTGACAATTTCGTTCTTCTTTATTATTTTCCCCCCGTTTTTCAGTAATTCCATTTTTGAAATATAGTACAAAATATCTGGAAAAATGGGAGATCAATGTATTATCTATTACTGCATAGCTTAGGATTGCTCCTAAACAGTATAAACAAAATAGCCTGGGTATGTGTGCATAAAAAACAGTATTTGATGAAAAACGGAAAAAGTCCATTTTAATTAGTAAATCTAATGTTTAAAACTTATTCCAAAAAATAATCTCTCTCATTTGCATCATATTGTAAATAAAATAAAATAATAGGATCTCACTAAGTCAAAATCATTTACAGCAAAATTACTTGAAGTATGGGGGAGTGGGCTCTGAGCCGTGAGCGGAGTAACATCGCTCCCGTATGACTTGGCATACTGTCGTGTCATGCATTAGTGCTGCAGAGTACAAACTTCGGTGTGATTCTGTGCAGTGATTGGTGAGTTATTAGCAAGTTTACTATCGTAGATTTCTTGGCGGGTGAGCGATCCACTGTTTCAGAGGATCTTTCATTATGAAGCAGAGGCAGACATGTGTCTGAGCAGGCTGGACTTGGAAGTTGTTTCCAGAGGAGACACAGTCTCGGTCAAAAAAATTAGGCAGACTCTTAGAGAAAAGTCCTTTGAGGTGTGGACATCATGCAAGTGGCAGGGTGTTGGAGTCCACCATTTTAAAGAAAACGCAGGACTGAACAAGCATATGACCGAGAAACAGTTGCTCTCTGCTTCAGAATGGACGAACTCTGTCAAACTTAATATAAATTACGCCCCACTGCGTGGTGTTCCGGGAGTTGTCTCGAAGTCAGCGGATGTTGGACCCCTCTGTCGAAGGTGTGGCAGGGAGACTGAAACACCGGCCCATGTGGTCGGGAATTGTCCACATAACATGTTGCTGATCACGAGGCGACATCACCGGGTAAAGCACGCTATCATGAAGTTCATGAAAGCTAAGAACTTTACATGCTTTGAAGAGGTGTACGCTGTCGATGACGCAGGGTCAACGAGGTACGCGGACATCATTGCCTTCAAGGAGAATTGTAGATTTGCCTACATCCTAGACCCAACGATAAGGTACGAGAGCAACGACCCTGATCAAGCGGAGGAGATCCACCAGGAAAAGAAAAATATTTACGACAAATGTACTAAATTTTACTCGGAAAAATTTAGGGAATCATTTGGGGAGCGGGATTTTCTGATGATTGGCTTGTGGTTCGGTGCCCGAGGAACTGTCCCTAAACGTACCCGGACATTTTTTGACGAGGTGGGAATAGATAAGAAGGTTCTGCAAACCTTGGTCGAGGGTATCATTATTGATTCTTTAGGGATTATTTCCCACCATATATTTTAAATTTTTCTCTGACCAGTGATCTTATTATGGATCGACGGATCATGTTAGTACAATAATGTTGTTTCTAATTTTATATCTAGTGACATTCACCTTTTAGGTTCCTGACTGTGTTATTTTAGTTAATATTTTAGTTATTGAACTGACTAAATACAATATGTATTGTTTTACTGTTGTCCTAGGGATTGACTAAGTGCATCTCAATGTAATTGAGCAGCCCCACAAACTGTATAACAATTTGTACAATAAAGTGATTCTCTCTACATGTCATTGAAAGCATCATGAAAATGCGACTACATTGTATACTATAATGAAATTACTTTTGTTACAGTGCTTCAACCCATTAAGACTCGTCCCGCTGGAATGTTTATGTAATTATTTTCTCATGAACATGACCTAGGAGAAACGCTTATTCGATTAACAATTAATCCCTCCTTTAAAATGACTTTTGCACACCTCGCTTGAAGGAGGTGGTTCACTTTGCTATTAATAACACCTATATTAAGTATTTAAGATTCAAAGTATGTGGTTCACGATATAACAATTTATTGTTAATATGTCATGGGTAGGAGTGGGGTATACTCAAGGTTATAAATTAAAAATTCCAATATTTCGGTTATATTCAAGATGTTATTATGTATATAACAACATTTATAGGTAATGCCATTATTAATAACATTGCGTTTATATAGTTTTTTTACACACAGTCATAAAAGCGATGATATATTGCATTTTCAACATCTTCCCTAACCCCTTACCCCACTTCCACTTGTTTGATTTCAGCCGTTAACGAACTTGATATTTAGTTTTACACAGAACGTTTAAATAGCGAATTTGGTATCGATCAAACAAAAATTGTGACTGCTAGTTAATAGAGAAATTTACATATAAACAGTTTTGAACGGACCTCATTTTCGTCATCTTTAGGATAGGATCGATTGAATTTTGAAGAAACGTTTTGAAAATCGCGACATGACTACAACCTCATAGTTGATTTCCCTTAAGAGAAAGCTGCTAAAACTAATAGTAACCACAATGTAATCAACAAAAAGTATATATTGCTTTCATTTATTTATTTATAATTGTAAATTAAATTTTACATCATAATTCACTTTATGATTGGATTACAGTTTAATAAGTTCTCCAAGGCTTGAGCCAACCGGTGCCATAACCTGGACACTAGAGAACTCCTTAGGCAAGCTATGTCACAGCAGGTCCCACAACGAGGAAAGCAGGAGACATGGACGGAGAATTGGTGACAATATGATAGGGGGAAATGCTGTGGCGTCCACCCCCTTCCCCCATATAAACTGATAAAAAGGTTACATATAAAAATGAATCATAAGTCCATTCAACCTATTTGAATTAATCAATGGAGTTGAACTTATGAATAATGAAAAATGTTACATTCAAATCTAATTGTAATTTATCCTCTTTTAAAGTATTTAATATATTTCTTAATGAGACCTTGCTAAAATGTCAGGAACGTATTTTGGAATAAAATTTGTGGTAATGAAGGAAAAGAATGTATTTACATTATGGTTAATATCATTTTGATATATCTACATATATAAAAAATTGTGACCTCTGTCTGTACATTGATTTTTTCACGAAATTTCACGATAACTTTTCGTTTCATATGTCATAGACACGATAACTGTATTTTGTTTCTTTCGTGTGTGTTTGTTTGTTTGTTACCTTTTCACGCATAAACGGCTGAACCGAATTTTATGAAACTTGGTATCTATATTACTATTAACCCAACTTAGACTTTAGGTTATATTAATATCCTTTAAGATGAACAAAAGTGGAGGTTATAAGGGAAGCCAGAAATTAAAAATAGCGATCTTTCGTTTCCTATCGGTTTTTAAGCAAATATGAACATAACAAAAGTTGTTTATTTTGTTATTTAGAGTAACTTTTATTAAATACACTTTTTTCGTATACCGAATTATAAACGAGATATACGCTAAAACTTTATTTGGTACCAAAGACTCAACCGAACTAAATAAAACACTTGGTATGTGTATTAGCACTAACGTCATCCTTATAATAAGCCATACTAACATTTCTAGGGACGGGCAAGAGTGGGGGTTATAAGGGAGGCCTGAATTTACAAATTTTATTATTAACAAATCCACAGAAACGGCGGGTATTAACCCTAAACACTGGGACGGGTAAATGTCAAAATATTGTGCAAAGTCAAGCCTTGCCAAAAAAATCCCATCACCATCCAGCCTCAAATGAATTCTGAGCTAGTATATATATATATATATATATATATATATATATATAAAATTGTAACCTCTGTCTGTACATTGATTTTTTTCGCGAAATTTCACGATAACTTTTCGTTTCACATGTCATAGACACCATAACTGCATTTTGTTTCTTTCGTGTATGTTTGTTTGTTTGTTACCTTTTCACGCATAAACGGAACGGCTGAACTGAATTTTATGAAACTTGGTATGTATATTACTACTAACCCAACTTAGACTTTAGGCTATATTAAAATTCTCTGAGATAAACAGGAGTGGGGGTTATAAGGAAGGCCTGAAATTAAAAATAGCGATATTTCGTTTCCTATTGGTTTTTCGGCAAATATGAATATAACAAAAGTTGTTTATTTTGTTATTTAGAGTAACTTTTATTATATACATTTTTTTCGAATACCGATTTATAAACGAGATATACGCTAAAACCTATAGCGGAAGTGAACAGTTTAATTTGACACAAAAGACTCAACCAAACTAAATAAAACTCGGTATGCGTATTAGCACTAACGCCTTCATTATAATAAGCCGTACCAACATTTCTAGGGACGGGCAGGAGTGGGGGTTATAAGGGAGGCCTGAAATTCAAAATAGCGATATTTCGTTTCCTATTGGGTTTTCGGCAAATATGTACATAACAAAAGTTATTTATTTTATTATTTAGAGTAACTTTTGTTATATACACTTTTTTCGTATACTGAATTATAAACGAGATATAAACTAAAACCTATAGCGGAAGTGAACAATTTTATTTGGGACAATAGACCTAACCGAAATAAATAAAACTCGGTATATGTATTAGCACTAACGCTTTCATTATAACAAGCCATACCAACATTTCTAGGGACAGCCAGGAGTGGGAGTTATAAGAGAAGCCAGAAATTAAAAATAGTTATATTTCGTTTCCTATAGGTTTTTCGGCAAATATGAACATAACAAAAGTTGTTTATTTTGTTATTTAGAGTAACTTTTGTTATATACACTTTTTTCGTATACCGAATTATAAACGAGATATACGCTAAAACCTATAGCGGAAGTGAAGTATAAGGGTGGTCTGAAATTAAAAATAGTGATATTTCGTTTCCTATTGGGGTTTCCGGAAATATGCACTTAACAAATGTTGTTTATTTTGTTATTTAGAGAAATATTTATTATATACAGTATCGTCGTATCATGAAGTATAAACGAGATATACTCTTAAAACTAGAGCGGGAGCCTATAATTTTGTTGGGCACTAACGATTGAACCGAACTTAAAAAAAAAACTCTGTATGTGAATTATCATTAATTCTTCCAAGATTATAAGCTATATTAAAATTTTTAGGTTCAAACAGGAGTGGGGGGGGGGTGTTGTAGGGGAGGCCTGAAATGAAAAATAGCGATATTTCGTTTCCCATTGATTTTTCGATAAATATGCACATAACAATAGTTAGTGAATGAAATCATTTTTAGGGTAATACTATTATTTAATTCTGTCAGGTAGATAAATTATTAAAATAATACACTGAATCAATAATTTAAGAAAAACATGGTGTTTAGCACTCATGCTGGACCGGAAGATGACAGGAGCCTAAACAGTTAATTGAGTTATCCTATTTCCAGTGAAACGCTGCCATTCCTGGAAGTGATTTCCACTGAGCTCTGCTATTATGCTATTACGAATATAATATAATGTACAAAACTATGCTTAAACTACATGTGCTCGGATTGGTATTTGACGGGAAATAAGTTTCATTATATATTTAATTGTAATAAATGCAATCCATGACTATGATTTTAAGTATTCAAAAAGGAGACTAAAAAAGTGGAAAGGGATAGATTAGGAACACATTTTTATTTATTCTTCAACAGTAAAATTTCTCATTTATAAGTCGCCTGCCTGAAAACAATACAATACGCCCAGACGGGAAGTGTAGTAAACATTGAAGCCTTGCCCAAAAAAATACTATGCGCCAGCAACGACGGGTATGAACCCTAAACACTGGGACGGGGAAATGTCAAAATACTGTGCAAACTAAAGGCTTACCAAAAAAATACCATCATCATTCAGTCTCAAATGAATTCCCGGGCGAAGCCGGGTACCTTAGCTAGTATATATATAAAATTATAACCTCTGTCTGTACATTGATTTTTTTCGCGAAATTTCACGATAACTTTTCGTTTCACATGTCATAGACACCATATCTGCATTTTGTTTCTTTCGTGTATGTTTGTTTGTTTGTTTGTTTGTTACCTTTTCACGCATAAACGGCGGAACCGAATTTTATGAAACTTGGTATGTATATTACTACTAACCCAACTTAGACTTTAGGCTATATTAATTTTCTCTGAGACGAACAGGAGTGGGGGTTATAAGGGAAGCCTGAAATTAAAAATTGTGATATTTCGTTTCCTATTGGTTTTTCCGCAAATATAAACATAACAAAAGTTGTTTGTTTTGTTATTTGGAGTAACTTTTGTTTTATACACTTTTGTCTTATACCTAACTATAAATGAGTTTTACGTTAAAACTTTAGCGGGAGCTAACAATTTTATTGGGCACTAACGAACTTAACAAAGCTCGGTATGTCAACTAGCATTAATTCTTCCATGATTATAAGTTATATTAAAATTTTTAGGTTCAAACGGGAGAGGGGTTATAAGGAAGGCCAGAAATAGAAATTCACCTTATTTACATGTATAACAGACGGGAAATATAAAAATATCGAAGACAGTGAAGTCTTATCGAACAAATATTCTATTATTAGCAAATCCACGACAACGACGGGTATCAATCCTAAACACTGGGACGGGTAAATGTCAAAATATTGTGCAATGTAAAGCCTGCTAAAAAGTACCATCACCATTCAGCCTCAAATGAATTCCCGGGCGAAGCCGGGTATCTGAGCTAGTATATATATATATATATATATATTAATTCAATAGTAAGACGTATAAACACGAAACTGGAGACATGAGAGATGGAATCACATTTTTGTTACAATAAGGGGGATATTTATGAAGTGTATACTGGAAAAAATTATCTGTGATAGTAACGAACAAATATAGTTATCTGTTTCAAACATAGTTCATTAAGAGATATAATAAATAGGTATTTTGTAGTTATATCAGTACAAAATACTTCTTATAACTATACTACTTACTTGTACCTACTTCACCAAGGGCTAAATTTGTAGCAACAACATAATGAATTTGTAGTTTTAAGTACATTGGTACCGCTGTCATAACATCAAGTACCAAAGCCACTTTAAAAAAAAAAATACCACAATCCTGAGAGAGTTTATCTTCGTTCAGTGATGCTATTCTCTTGTAAATTTGGTTTTCTGAGAATTTTTCATATATGACATACCTGACATAGGTGATATTGCAATAACGGGAATCAAATGTATCCCATAGAAAACCGCTAGAAGAATTAAATTCTTCCTACTCAAAATGTAAAAACACAATCTGAGAAGTCTTTTTCTCATACATTGTCTGAAAGAGAAAAACGAATTTCATTATTTATAGTTGTAAAATAGTGATAAAACTGGAAATCGATAGAAGGTTTGCGGATTCAGATAATATTAAAACACATTAACAAATGTAGTGCGAATGTTTTACTTAATAAATAAATAAAATGTAATTTATAACGACAAGTGGTAAATACAATCAATTTCTGTTCTGGTGTGTACGGAATACTGACGAAATTGACACTTTTTCAGTCCTTGTTTCCATTTTTGGTTCCTTCAGGTTCCTGGTTGTTGTCCCTGGCCACGGTATCCTCTCCCTATTTTCTACCAACCAATCCACAAGGCGGTCATTGTACCCATCGAATAGTTTCAATTTCGTCAGTATTCCGTACATGGGAATGATCTCCAAGACTATTGGCCAGAAGATATAAAAGTATGACTGAAATGGCCTTAAAAAATAGATAGATAGATAGAATAGAGCAGCGATCAGAACCACTATGGAGAGGGGTATTAATCATGGATATATCTCGCCCGAAGTGCTAATTGGCCTGCATGGTACGAGCATGCAGTAGCCACAGTCCGAAGCAGCTACAGTCCGAAGCAGACCTCATGCGAATCCAACCAACTTTAACACAAGCTTTCCTCTCTCTATGTACTAACTGTTAACGATTACTTGTGATTTGTGTGTTTATTGATTTTAGATCTTGTTATTAAGAATAGGTTTACATGTTATCGTTTTATTATGTTGACAAAGGTTTTATATAGTTACTGTTTTTTCATAATTTTGTAGGTTAAGGAAAATTGTTGAATATATACCACATAATAGTTAACTTGAATAGTATTTTTCGGATTGTTTGTGTGTTGGCAGGGCACTGACGATGGATCTTTTGCTTTGAAAGCACTCTGACGCTGATGAATGATGTGATATGTGGAAGGATGTGCTTTTGTGTTTTCTTCTTCTTATCTACCTTCCACCTTACAGTACATCTCTTCGAGAAAAATGAATTTAAGATTAATGCTTGCTGGTTTACAATATTTTATATGCAATATATTATTTAATTGTGTTATGTAATAGTATATAAGGGTATTCATTATACCTGACTGAATTTTGTATTAAATAATATAATATTAAATAATGTCAAAAACATTATAATTTGTTTTTTAATATTTAAGAGGAAATGAAAGCATTAAATCCATTTATTTCTACATTTCCTTAAAGGAAAACGTGTACTCCGCTTGTTTGTATGAGTACCAGTCTCTTTGGATTGTTTGGGAAATTAAATGTGCTCTGTTGTTTCTCTACTCATCATGAAGGACTTTCCCCGAGAAGTTAAAAACACCCCTTTACAATATTGCTGAAAGAGTATAAAACGTTGAATTTTCTTTTATCCAGTAATATGATGGTATTTAATTTTTGCAATGAAACGGCACTATTGTAAGAAGCTATCCGGAGATTTATACATCTCCATGTGGTTTTAAATTTTTTATGTCTCGGTCTAATAAAACCTTAATAAAAGGTCCTAGAAAAAATCCAATGTCTGTGGAGGGTGGATAAATGATATTTGAGCCCGGGGTAAAGGGGCGATTGTATTAAAGATGTGGAGCATGAAGAGGCAGTGAGTGGAATACAAATTAGCTCATAGGCCAGTGGAGGGCCAAGTTTTGAATTTGTCTTGTCTTTTCCGCCTTGGACTTCTAACTTCCCCAACTTGTCTATTTCTTCTCTTATTTCGCGCCCCTGACTTCATAATTATTGGTATTTTTTTTAAATTTCAATTAAATATTAATTATTGTAGATATTTCTCGCTTTTACATTCACTAAAAGATATTTTTGAAGTAGTGCCCCCATCCAATTTGAGAATTGTCTAAGTAGGGGGAGTATGTATACTGTCTCACATTCAAGCACCTCAAAAATTAAAACAGGTAGAGTCCCATTGCAACAAACTAAACAATCTTATTACCACAAACAATGGACTGTGCAAATGATGTGTTGAATGCAAGTAAAAAAAGTCCGTCACGCAGGGGCTGCGTAAACTAAGCAGATTTCCCACGTGAAGCTATACAATAGAGAAATCTCTATACGAGAGCCGTCTCTCTATACGTTCGTTATCGGCCCACATTTAATAAAAATGCAAATATCTCGGTTAATATTCAAGATAGAGAATAAATGTATAAAACAATATTTATAGTAAATTTAATTTGCAATAAGATTTGTTCTATACAATTTTTTGATCCGACATATGGTAACGGAGATATTTTGAATTTTCAAAAAACCTCCCCTCTAAACCCCCCCTCCCCCTGGTCCGATTTCAGCCGTTAACGAACTTGATCTTTCTTTTTACATAAAACGCTTAAATATGAAGTTTGGTAAGGATTAAACAAAAATTGCGACCGCTAGAGCGGTAACAGACAAATATATAGATATATATATATATATATATATATATATATATATATATATATATATATATATATATATATACAGTTTTGAACGGACCTCATTTTCGTCATCTACTAGGTAGGATCGATGGACATTTGAAGAAAAATGTCGAAAATTCCGTCATGAGTACAACCTCAATAGCTGATTTCCCTCAAGGGAAATCTGCTAAAATGCATTACCTTTCGCTGCTACAGATGCGTTCGCACGCGGATCTGGGGAGCTTAGAACAAGTTCATATGATCCCCTATTGCTAAAGTTCAATCAAAAGAGCAGATAAAAATTTCGCAGGGAACAAGTGCTTCTATGCCCTCCAGAAAGGACTCCATTTTAAAAACCTTTCTATGTTTAATTAAAAATTTGTAAAATTAATAGTAGCTAAACATGGAGATATACAATGTATATAATATGAGAATCATGTGTTGATGGGAGGTTCATGAGGAGTCAGAAGTTGCACTTAATTAGTGGATATATGTGATGGCTGATATCAATGGAGGAGGTCAACGTAAAAAGGGCGTATGACGGTATAAGTCCTTTTTGCGGAGATGGCCTTTTTAGATTCCTTGTGGTCTCTTTTGTATCTGTACGAAATTTCGTGTTTATATCTCTTTAATTCACCTTTTACCACCTCTTTGAATGAGCTGGTGTTTAGCCTGCTTTCTGCTATTGTGATTCGTAAACATTGTATATTGAATGCAGTGTAAATTATGAGTTTGTTGCTGTGCTTTTTAAAAAGGAGCAATTTGGAGGAAGTTATTAGCGATGAACGTAATTTCAATACTTTGAAGAAAAAAAGGAAAAATGAATCTTTTAAAAATCGCATAAACAATAAGAATAAACGATATTCGGATGAATCGGATACTTCAACAGAAGGTAGGATGGATACTAAGAACTTTATGTCGATATTGAACTGTTGTAAGCAAACCTGTGGAATTAAAGTTACTGCAAATGAGCACGAGAATTTGTTTGATCATTTTTAACGTTGTGATAAAGTACACCAAGGCACACTTCTTGCGGGATACCTTATAGTGATTCCACTCACTGTGTACCAGCACAAAAACACAGAGAAATACTGTGCAACTGTTCAGTAAAATACAGCGGAACTCCTATTAATGTTTGTCTCAAATGTTTACTCAGCCTTACCAAATTTCTGAAAAACGCCTTCGTGTCATTCAGGGAAAAGTACTTTCTGGTAGTAATTTCACCGAGAAAAGAGGATCCTATACTGTAACGTTAAAAATAAAAACTGTATACAGTATTATTTTATTAAAATACTAACTTTCTACATATAGCTGTACATGTGTTTTTATTTTAGTTCTTATTCAATAATATCAGATCTTACTTGGCAATGTCTATGCAAGAAGGGCGTATGTAAGGTTATATTTAAATGGAGTTTATTTAATATTTTTAACGATTTGTTTTTTAGATTTCTGCATAAATTAGATCACCAAAAATTGAACATAATTTCATTACTGGAAGTTCAAGTTGCACAAGTTTTAGGTTAGGAGATATATACAAGTGAAATTTTGCACTCACAATATCTCAATACTATGTTTCAGTTATCAGCCCTTTTTACGTAGACCTCCTCAATTGTGGTATTAAGAAAGGGAGTTAGGCGTGCTTAATGACGAGTTTCAATACAGTAGAGAAGACCGTTATTACGCTTACAGTAATTTGTTTATGTTAATAGTTACAATTGTATAGAGTTCCTTATTTACATTTTTTATTACATATTTCAAAAATTCTTTTTTCTATTCCTACAAAAAAAAAAGAAAAAAAAAAGTATAACTCCAATAGAACATTTCAATCAAATGACATCCAATGTTAATTGTAATAAAATTAATTGCCGAAATCAGCTGAAATTTGAGTTATAATGTTTTATACAGTAAATGGAACAGTTAAAAATAAATAAGTAAACATCCAGAAAAATAATTTTATTTTATGAAGAATATTTCAGTCTGCATTTAAATGCATTTGGTACAACACAATCGTCCTCCATCACTCTCGACAGAAGCTACACCCCTTGATCATAATGAGAGGAGCAGCATCTCCCTGCCTGGCAAGGAAGTCAAGAGCTAAGGAGGAATGGCACTTGATAAGAAAACAGCAACTGCTATCACTTCACTTTACACTTATAGATCTCTGGGCCATTGTCTCTTGGGGGTCCGTGGAGGGGAATAAGGATGAGTGGCAATGGAAAGGGCTAGGACTTCTGGATTAGGATGATTGGATAGCCTGCTGTGGAATTTTCTGAATCTTAAGGGAATTAGGTCCTTTACATGGGATATTAAGATCTTTATGAAGGGTGTGGTTTATAATATAATATGCAGCATCTACTATGGTGCGCAGGACTTAGGATTAGAAGGCCTGGAAGCGTCTAATGTTCGAAGGTTTTGCAGTACCTCACATTTCTATTGCGTATGCCCATATTTGTTTAAGTAGTAACATGTATATTGTTAGTTTGTTTTCGGCATATAAGTGAGATCATCTATTTAGCAGTCCGAATCGTCTGTTAAGTTCCTGTCTTTTAATTATTGATTTGTTTATTATTATTTACGTCAACTTTATGCTACTATGGCTAATTGGGACGGGTTATCTACAGGTTACCACCCTTTTCTAGCCAGGGCGGGCTTAAAGAGTTTATTCAATGAGTCCGTCACTAAATAAGTTTCCAGTTCCCAGGGTGGGAATTGAACCCGCCACTCTAGGTCAACCACGCGAGATCAAGACCAACGCCTTAACCTGCACGGCCAACCTGAGCTAGGATTGGACATTTGGAGGTTGGCTTTTAATTATTGAGTGGGATTTCCAAGTAAGTCTGGTGTCCAAATGTACTCCAAGGTAACATACACAATCGGCTGGTGGCAAAGGAATATTGTTGAAATGAATAGGACAGGAACTTCACCAAAGGAAAAAAGTGATATGGTGAGATTTACTTTCGTTGATCTTTGTGCGACGAGCATTGCACCATTTTTGAATCTCGGTTAAGTAGAATTGGAGAGAAAACATCAAGAAGCAATACAAAAATATATTCTTTAATTTATGTGTTTTAATTATTATTCTAGTTTTTTTTTGTTAAGGTTAACCCATCCTCAGGAGTCATTATTATTGTATAAATGTCTACTACATTTGGTTGTTTTCAGAGTTCGATCGGAATAAAAGGGGAAATTTACAAAGTTATGATTATAGAAATAAATACTCATAACAGTACATATGCTTCCTAATTAAACGTCTTAAAATCGTTTTTAACGTCGATTTCCAGGTGAATGTCATATGATAGAAAACTCAGTATGCCAAAATAACCTTTTCCTGTGAATATTTCAAATAAGAAACTCAGCTATTTTGCTTAAGTACACCTTTATTTCATGTTTCATTTAAATTGATAACTGACGCAATGACTGATATCAAATCATTATTCTTAGTTAATAAAGAAGCTTTTGATTAAACCAAACCTATTTAACTCCAGAGGAACCATTCTTAAAGAAATATTGGCATTCCTTCTTAAAGTGTTCACGGTCATTGGGATGGGGAAAAAACCTTATTCATTTCTGAGTTATCTTTATTTTTTTTTTTGCTCCTTTATCCATTACACATTTGTCATTGGTTTCTTGAGGTCTTACTCAGGCTAAAATAGTTATTTATTATACAAGTGACGAAAGTAGATCATTTTACAACTCGAGTGAAACGTTTACCCACACGAGCGAAGCGAGTGTGGTAATTTCACGAGAGTTGTAAATTCTACTTTCGTCACGAGTGTAATATTAAATTTTTTCTGTAATCGTGTAATACAGGATCAGATCTAACCAGAATATGAACAAAATTAGGATGTTGTGAAGATTATGGTATGTTGTTGGTAGGTTATAAGCATGGTTGTGAAAGGTTATAAGCATAGTTATAAAACAACTAGTGACGATTGTGAAGTAGTGCAGTTATAAACAAGTGCAGGTTATAAACAAGGAAGGTAATTATTATTATATTTAAATTTTAAAATATATTGATTATTTCCACCAATAATTCATTCACTTTTCAATTTATTTTGTTAAAATAAATTCTTACCATGTTAAGAAACATTTAAAAGCATTTAATTTCCAACTTCAAATAATTTTTTAATTTATACTTATTACTAATTAAGAAGGCAATTCACTTTCTTCACTTGTGAAGAAAGTGATTACTTTCTTCACTCTATTGCAAAATGTTTCACTTTCTCCACTCATTTCAGTTTAGTAATGTTAACATTATTCAACGATTACAGAAAAACATTTTTTTTTATACCCGTAGCACCTCTAATTCTTCTTTCAGGTGTCAATTTTTCAAAATTAAAATTTTGTCAAACGTTTTTTGTTCTCTTCTTTAGAACCCTTCCAAGGGGAAAGGTATAGGTACTATTTGTTTCTTGAATCTTAATTTCTTCTTCTATTATATTTTTTATTTAATTATTTATTAACTTCCACTTTTTTCTACGTTGGCTAATGGGACGGGTTGTCTACAGGTAATCCCCTTTTCTAGCAATTGTGGTACTATGGATTTTATTTAATGAGTTCACACTAAGTAAATTCCTTTATGCCAAGGCAGGAATCAAACTCGACACCGCAGGTTTACCCTGTGAGATTAAAACGCTTATATTTTTTGGATAGCCATTGAGTTTAAAAAAGCCACTCAATTTGTTTTTTAATTCATTGAAGAGTCTGGAAGATGTTTGTGTAGTACTACTGTTAACACTCAATTGCGAGTAAAATCTTTTTTTAAATTTCAATGAATGGCGGAGTAGTTAAAGAGTCGGCCAGTAAATGGCTTCCATGTTTCCTGTTTATTTTTAATTATTGTCTTTGGATCTGAAAATCTGAACAGCAATAAGCGTTACAGTAAGATAATAAATTTCTTGTTCTTCAGGGACTAAGGATCAAAATCAATATTTTAAAATGAAAGTGAGAAACTAAAAAATATTTTTTTCGGCCTCAATGACTTTAGTTTCTCTTTTTAACTGCATAAAGAACTTGCTTTATAATACAGTGTTATCAGTATTACAAAAAAATGGCATGTCATTTTCAAACGCAAAGACTAAGCACAAAAGATAATGGAATACGAAAGCAAAAGAGCAGAGAAGCAAATATTTACTTTAAAGGCAGGGTGGCCAATAC
Organism: Riptortus pedestris; assembly: GCA_019009955.1. Taxonomy (NCBI): domain Eukaryota; kingdom Metazoa; phylum Arthropoda; class Insecta; order Hemiptera; family Alydidae; genus Riptortus; species Riptortus pedestris. The sequence goes on along the minus strand of CM032228.1, from coordinate 150,419,667 downwards.
ATTGCGACACCTGTAACAGCATCTGATTCCGATGTTCATCATGACATACCTATTTATATCGGGAAAGGATATACCTCCATTAAGGCCTAATCATTACAAATTGTTGCATGAAACTTGGTAAGGGACAAATGAGCCCCAGAGCAGTAGACAAGGATGGTCTTTAGGACTTAAGCTGTCGCGAGTAGAACATCGGTTACCTGCTGAGGGCGACCTTAATTAGTTCATCCCTTTTATGGGACAAGTTGTCCCAGTTAGACCCACACCCATCCCCTGACCCACAGGACTATTGCCTCCTTTAGATTCAATTATACCACCTTAGATTAATTTAATATACCCAAGCCCGGGTCGAAACTTAATAGAGTCGTTAAATCCGCTCTGCTCGTAAAGAATTTTAAATGCAACAGCATTTCAAACTACACGACCGAGAAAGATTTTTTTTTTCTGAATGTGCTGCAATTAACTGGGGTGGACGTCCTATTGGTATTAAGATGGGTTTATTTCTGAATTATCAAAATTAGAACGCCTATAATGACAATATTTCACTATTAGATTTCCAATCATTGGGATTCGTTCTACATATGTGCCACTAGGACCTCTGGAGTTCTGTACTAGCATGACATATTTCACATTAAACACAACATTTTCAGTTTTCAATAGAATTCTCTAAAGTTTAGAGTCTAAACAGTTTAGGGAAACAACAGTTTCAATTTTTTTTATTATTAATTAACGTCCACTTTTTGCATCTAAGGCTAATTGGAACGGGTTATCTACAGGTTACTACCCTTCTCTAGCCTGGGTGGGATATAGGATGTTATTTTAATGAATTCTGTCACTAAATAATTTAGTTTGCCCAGGCGAGAATCGAACTCACCACTCTAGGTTTACCATGTGAGATTAATTAGTACGATTTTTTTTTAATTAACATTATTATTTATTAATGTCCACGTTTTGAAACTAAGGCTAATTGGGACGGGTTATCTACAGATTACCACCCTTTTCTACCTAGGTGGGTTAGCCCCTAAGGGATTTTATTTAATGATTCCGTCACTAAATAAATTCATATTGCCCATGCGGGAATCGAACTCGTTATTCTAGGTTTACCATGTGAGATTAAAGTCATCGCTTTAACTCCCATGGCTAACCTGAGCCCTTCTTTTAAAGATAAGTGGCGAGTTCTTTTCCCGCCTGGGCAAAGGAATTTATTTAGTGGCGTAGTTCATTAAATAAAATACTTAGTCCCACCCCGGCTAGAAAAAGGTGGTAACCTGTAGATTACCCGTCCCAATTAGCCTTACTTGCAAAAAGTGGACGTTAATACATAATTTAATAAAGATAAAACAAATAAAATGATAAAAGTTGGTTCCCCTTGTCTCGAGAAAAATACAATTTTTTGGGTTATGGTGAAGACACGGGGCTCTAATTGGTTTTATTTTTAAGCCGTTTTCTATAAGCTTTCGTGCCATATACAATAAAAACATTTCATGGAAATCACAAATGCTTTGAACTAAAATAGGTCATAAAGTGTATCGAACGTAAATGTATGGCCTGCCGTTCTCGTAATTAAGTTCACCCTGCAAGTCGGGGGGAATAATATGTATTGTTTAGCTATCCCGGGAAGCAAGGAACTGAAGGTAATTCTAGAGTTCGTTGATGGGTGATCCCCACGTATTTGAAAATACAATACATTTTTTTATTATACTGTTAAAATAACATGTGTTTTCAGTTTGAGTACGCAAAGTGATACTTTTCTTTACTAGTACAGAAAAGTAACAGCTGTTATTGGAATATTCCTCATTATAGAATCATTCATTGTATATTGCATACTTACTTAACCTGTATTTATTAAATCAAAACAATGTTTAATAATAGTGCGTGTTCAAATATTCCGGAAGATATTTTAAATGAAGCAAACATAGCTGTTAGTGAATTAATTCCGAAGAAATCCGGTCATAAGTATCAACTATCAATAATAAACAATAATAATAACATAATTGAAAATGATGATTATTTCACAGTAGATGACCTTTTTAGAGTTGAAAAAGATGTAGTAGAATGCAAAACGAACAAAAATTTGTCAATAATTAAGCAATCAATACCGCAAAAAGGTATTAATATAAGTAACAATAAAAATTGCACAATAAATAATAATTTTAAATTATAGGTCTATTGCCTATTCTATTTATCTGTTGAATAACCTTTGCAGTTTAATAAACATATGTTTCATATTTTAGAATTCATATCTTTATCTTCTGATTTTTTTAAAAGAATAAAAATATTAAAATATTTACCTTATTTCCATTTAAGAATAGGTACAGTATAATGAAAAGTCATTTTCAACATACTGAAAAAAGTATCTTTAACATAAGTATGCAAAGTATCTTTTCTGTACTCTGTCTTATTCCCGAACTCGGCTTCGCCTCGTACGTGAAACTCGACCTCGTACAGAAAAGATACGCTTTGCGTACTAGTGATGAAAATAACTATAACTAGTTGCATTATCTCAGGAAAAAGAGTTATTGTGAAGTGCCATTGCTCATGGTTATAGCCTATAGCCTGCGTAAGCTGACCAATAACATTGTGGCATGTAACAAAAATTTAATGTTGGCACACACGGCTTTAAAAAAGGCCGAGCACTGAAATCATATCTTCTTAATATTTTTTATCCATTGCATTTTTTGAATGGAAATTTCATAAAAATGAATTTCACATAGCTACAATGCAAGTTTATTATTAGCTGAGTTTATAACGTGGCAAATAAGAGACCCTCAAAAATATTTAAAGCCATCAATGAGAATCGTAGACAGGACTTCAGAACCAACTCCTACCAAAGAGAAAGGGGATGGATGGCGAAGCTCAACTAGATCCAATCATGAATGCTATCATTGAAGAGTTACCAGTCACACACTCACTTTAACGAGACGTTTTTGACATTACATTACCTTTTGCCAAAATAAGCATTGATTACAAAACGAAAACTTAAAAGATGAACGTAAAAATTTTAGTGCGAATATAATCCTGAGTCAACGTAATGAAGTAGTCTCACTAACGGTCACGGATCATTAATGTCTGGAGGTATTGCCTCAAGTTCCGCGTCTGTCTATGGATACTCATCTCTAGAAACTGACGAAAGTTTTTGTTCATCGACCTAGTTGTGGAGGCTCTCAGAGGACTTCCTGTTCCCACCGACGGCAGACCAAAGTATTTCCAACTTCGTCAGCAAAGTAGTGTTCATAAATTGCTTCTCTCTCTCTCTCTCTCTCTCTCTCTCTCTCTCTCTCTCTCTCTCTCTCTCTCTCTCTCTCTCTCTCTCTCTCTCTCTCTCTCTCTCTCTCTCTCTCTCTCTCTCTCTCTCTCTCTCTCTCTCTCTCTCTCTCTCTCTCTCTCTCTCTCTCTCTCTCTCTCTCTCTCTCTCTCGCTCTCTCTCTCTCTCTCTCTCTCTCTCTCTCTCTCTCTCTCTCTCTCTCTCTCTCTCTCTCTCTCTCTCTCTCTCTCTCTCTCTCTCTCTCTCTCTCTCTCTCTAATCTCTCTCTCTCTCTCTCTCTCTCTCTCTCTCTCTCTCACTCTCTCTCCTCTCTCTCTCTCTCTCTCTCTCTCTCTCCTCTCTCTCTCTCTCTCTTCTCTCTCTCTCTCTCTCTCTCTCTCTCTCTCTCTCTCTCTCTCTCTCTCTCTCTCTCTCTCTCTCTCTCTCTCTCTCTCTCCCTCTCTCCCCCTCTCTCCCTCTCTCCCTCCCTCCCTCCCCTCTCTCTCCCCACATACAATTATATCCTAGTTAACCCATCCCACTGTTCAAAATACCTTGTTCAATATTAATCATAATGATGAATAGCGTCACTGAGGTAGCTTTGCTTGCAAAATATTTTGCCTGAAAAATAAGTCTTTTCTATTTACATTTCATATATGCTTATTTACTTTTATTAAGTTTTTCAGCTTTCTGGAAACACAATCATTGTACTATTGCCGTGTCTTTCATGCTAAACATTAAGCGGTTAGTATTGAAACCCAATTCGTTGTCCAAATATTATGTGTTAAATCTCAACCCTCTTAATCTCTTTTCATTATTTAAAACAATGTCTACAATGTAAATAAGAATCACCAAGTCCATTCGCCATTACTATGCATCATCTACCCCTTTCCCGCCAAATGCCATCTCAAGTCAGAGGATGTGATTAGAGCTGGCCGACTGTAAATGTCTTCCCAGAACTTCCGCTCCCGGGTGGGCATTCAGCACTGCTTTATTTAAATTATTGTAACTTGAGCTGATCGAAAAATTAAACCATCATAATGTTATAATAATTCACTTATCAGTAGATAATATATACGTAACCTTGACGTAGATTCTTAGGTTAAGAAAATGGAAGGGGGTGGGTATGAAGGGGGAAATTCATTATCTCCTCACGAACTCAAATCATACTTCGAATTATCATATAAAACGCCACGTCATTTGCCATATTATGCCAGAATAAAATAATTATAATATAATAATTATTTTAATAAGCATATCATGTTAGCCATTATTATTATTATTTTGGGGCGTTGATCTTTATCTCACATGGTAAACCTAGAGTGGCGAGTTTGATTCTTGCCTGGGCAAAGGCAATTATTTAGTGACGAAATTCATTAAATAACGTCCAAAAATCCCACCCTGGCTAGAAAAGGGTGGTAACCTGTAGATAACCCGTCCCGATTAGCCTTACTTGCAAAAAGTGTACGTTAATAAATAATAATAATAATATCATGTTTATGGATTTTTATTTGATATAACTTATATAACTTACTCTAAATAAAAAAAAATAAACAATGTTTTTTTAAAGTTCATTTTTGCAGAATAACAAATTCGCATCGAAATATCGTAATATTTTATTTCAGCTCTGCCTCACAAGCTTTACTCCTGTTCGTTCCTAGACATGTTAATACAGCTAATATATATTTATATTTGGACATCCTGAATGTTCGGAGAGTCGATACTAATTGACATACTGAATTGTGTTTAGTTCGGTTTAGTCTTTCGAGCCCAATAAAAGTGTTGGTCCCACTATATTTTTTAGCGTATATTTCGTTTATACTTTGATATACGACCAAAAATGTTACCAATTATGTTACTCTAAATAACAAATTGAACAACTTTTGTTTTGTTCATGTTTGTAGAAAACCCGATACGAATCATTTCAGGCCTCCCTTATTACCCATGGCGTTTTATATTTGGATCACACATCCAACCGTATAGTGTAATACAAGTAAAACTAACTTCATTTTCATTAAGATTCATATGAAATTGGTCATTCATTTTCATTAAGATTCTTAAGAACTTGGTCATATTTGTTTTAATGAACGCATTGACATGAATAAAGCTATGTTTTTATAAAAAAAATATTTCGACAATTTTAACAAGCAACAGACTTCAAGTCACATTCACGTTAATACTATAATACTACAATCGGACGTCAAGCGGTTCTTTGATTTTTGCAGTTACGGATTTAAGCTTTTTTGACGGTTTATGATTATAGGGTCTTAATTTGAAAATGATATAAGTAGACTTTGGGAATGAGTTGAAATATTCCTCGGTACTTCTCTTTTCACTAAAAATCATATCAACGGCACTGATGTAAACGATTCTTTTAAATAAAATTTTTTATTTCAGCACTTATTTCTCTAACTTTTGGTTTAATCCATTCTGACAACCACTCAGTATAATTTAGAGAGAAGACAAGATTTATTTACCAACTTATTCCAAATTGAGGTATAACCTCGTTAGCAGAATTCTTACTTTACCAACATCAACAACTAAACAAAACATAAACTTTGTTAGACATACATATTATTGTGAGTATATCATTTTTATGCCAATCTCTTTGGAAATTTGTTCGTCTACACGTTACGCTAAATGGTTTTCTTTTGTCTTGTTTTTTAATGAAGAGAAATTAATACAGATATGATTTTATACACACATCCACAAATTAATCATTAACAGAATATTAAATTAAATTAGTTAATTATAATAAAGATTTTAAAACATTTTCAATTAGTATACTCTCATATCTGACATCGACAATTTTAATAAACCAATGTATTATTTATTGTTATTTAAGATTTAGTGCTTTCATTTGCCCCTTTTTTCCTTGTCAGATTTTGATCATTAAAGAAGTTGATTTTTGGATACATATGAGATTTTTAGATTTTCCCTATGTTATGTTCTAACTAATGGCGTCAGCCAAAGCATGTATTCTTCGAGAATTTCAACTCCCAGTAATCGAAAATGCTAGATCAGGACTATCTCTATAACATCATCCACATTTTAGCCATTAAAATTATTTCAAAGCAGTTACATAATAGTTGTCTCGTGTAAGATGCCTATTTGAACATGGAATAAAGTTCATTGTCGTTAACTAAAAACAAAGCTTCTAAGAAAGGAGGTCATCAACAGTTTAATAAGGATTTATATTACTAGTTCGGAAAAGCTATTTTCCACTGGATGTTGTTCGCGTGTTAGGTGTTTCAATTGAACAACTACAATTCAATTAAGGTCTCATTATTTGTTTTTTGTTTCTATTTCTTAAGAGCTGAACTCTTAGTGGAATATATACATTTATCAAGGGAGAGAAGTTCAAGTTTCGTGGTATAGATCCGTCTGATACTGGAAGTTGGGGCTTCGTCAATAACCTCAAATGGGCCGTTCATCTTGAGCCGCTAGTCGTAAATCATGCGATAAGAGGAAAACTTGCTGACCAATTCTATTTTGAATGCTTCTATAGATATCCTCATTCGCTTTCTCAAGTCTTATATCCCCGAAATCATCTTATTGTTGTTTAGTATTAAAAGAATTTATCCCTAACCGTTATCCCAAATGAATACCATAAATACATAAAAAAAATAATTGCTAATTCCAGTCATTAGGATATTATGGCTTAATATATTTTGACAATTTTTTTGTTTCTCAAATCCCATTTTATGGAACCTCAAGATCCATCTAGATTATTGAATGAGAAAATATGAATTTTCGTCTGTTAAGATTTGCATAACAAGCGTATTTTAAGAATACAATAGCGAGGATTGGTTTCAACTTACTCTGTCCCAAAAACGGATATTTTTAATTCATCTCCAAATCCTTTTATGAAGGGTGTTGGAGATGAAGAAAAATGAGTAACTTCAGAGCTCTTTATCTTATTAAACATAAGTCATAAAAATAAATGACTATTTGGTTTGTGGCCCCTTCGTAACTAATCTAAATTATTGTTTTAGGACGCAAATGAACTGTGATTCTATTGAAGATGGCATTGCAGAAACTGCGAAGATACCTCCAATGAATAATAGAAGTTCATTCAATATTCAGTAGAATAAAATACAGTGTTCAGGCAAGACTTTCCTTAAAAAAGAAGCAAAATATTCTTCAGTGGTCGATGAGATGAATAGCATTTTAAGCTCTTTGAGGAAAAACATTGATGAAAAAAATATTTTATAAAATTTTACTACAAAGTATCGAAGGTTTGGCTACATTCTCTCTGCCAATACTTGTCTATTTTCAAGGAGGCATCACTCCTTTCATGGATGTCCTGCAGTATACCAGTTTCCAGCTAGACTTACCCTACAAATCTTGTGAGCTCTTCTGTGTCTTACCTTAATGAAAACCTCTTTTCCAATATTCATATGCTGGATGATAATAAATCCCGGGTGGCAGCAGGTGATCAGTCCTTACCAAATTACAGTTACCTGGCTAATCATCCTTGTTTAGATATCCCTTTAACCCATTTTGACTATTTTTGGCGTGACATATGGTCAGGAGTATCTCGATAACTTTAGTTAAGGTTGCTCTAGCGGCAATTTTTGTTTGGCCGTTACGAAACTCGAAATTTGACCGTTTTATGTAAAAAAACAGAATCGTTAATGGCTGAAATCGAACTAGTGGGAGGGGGGGGAGTTAGAGGGGGGATTTTTAAAATCCCAAATATCTCCGTTACTATACGTCGGATCAAAAAATAGTATGAACAACTGATTGAAAATTATTGCTATAAATATTTATTTTCTATCTTGAATATTAACCGAAATATTTACATTTTTCAGCCTTCAGCAAACCTCCACTTCTACTCATGTTACATATACGATACTCTGTTAAATAACAAACCACATTATTAGAAGATTAAATACTATAAATTGTTTTCAAGAGACCAATGCACCTATACGAGATAAATGCAAATAAGTTATCGTGACCCCCCTCTTCCCCCCCCCCCGCCTTCTTAAGTTCTTGGACTACTAGATAGAGTAAATAGTTGTCAATAAAATTAATAGGTTATATTCTGATATATTTCCGTAATTGTATTTTTTTCCTGTTAGAAGTTGGTACACCTGTTTGTTTACGTTTCAGGTGTTTCCCGTCTGGAGGTTTCTTATTATCGTTTGTATTCATTCACTTGATGTTGACGGTGCTATTGTGTACTCAGGATGTCGATTTATCTTTTGTTAAACATCACGAGGGAAATCTGATTAGTTTACGCAGCCCCTGCGTGACGGACTTTTTAAGGTAAAACTACAAGCACTGATGAATTTAGAGATATTTAGGAAACAATTTCGTCTCTTGAAATTCTTTAAATCATTTTTGTGGATTTGTTTCAAGTGATGTTCTACTTTTCACGGATATATGTTATGTATGTTAGTTATGTTCTGGATTTCACGGTAACATTGAGTGAATTCATTTATCTAAGACGGACCGATTCATGAGGAATCAACACCACGATATAGCAAAGACTCAACAATACCGTGGACCCGTGTAATTTGCTGAAGGAACAGCAGTCTATATTGTCCAAGCAACTCTATAATATTCATAATGAAAATGCAAGGAGATGAAATTTCAATTCAAAGGAGGAGAGATGCGTTGAAGCGATGATTGGGAGAGAAGAGAAGTTGCTTGGCCCTTTATAGCGAGGATAAGTTAACTCAAACTTCTCCTAATTACAAGTTATGAGGATCAATAGATGAGCTCACACAAACTTTAATGACCTATGACCCTCTCTCTCTCTCTCAACACTTCATGCGCATCCTTCATGCCTCTATGGCGTCACCCGTTTTTCACATAAGCAAATTGGCTTTGCTTAATCAGAAATGCATTACGTTAAAGATCGGAGAATAATTTGAATTCAAATAACTTCAGTTATTGTCACTGTAACAGGTTCTTTTTTAAGAGAATGCTCTTATCGGAGATCCCACACGAGATTAAGCATATTGGGTGAATGCAGAAAAAAAAGTAAAAATATAGTTTTGTTTCTTGAGAAGAACAACCACTTTTCAATGTTTCAATCTGATCAACAAAAAATCACCAATAGACGACATAAAATTATTGGGTGAACATTAAAACGCCATTATTTCCTTATAAAGAAGGGAATATGTTTTTCCGTAAAGTTGGCTCAAAAACAATACCTCGTGCCGATCAACTGCATAATCAACTCATAATATACCACAAACCAAAAAGCCCGTCACGGACGGGATGCGCAAACTAAGGAGATTCCCCACGCGAAGGTTTACAGTAGATAAAAATACATACAGTTAACACGCGAATGTTAAATGAAAAAATACAAACGGTAATGAGAAATCTTTCAGTCAATTTATAATACAAGTTAATAATCTCTACAACAGAAAGCGGCTGAATTGTAAACAAACAGGCCAGCCAACCTCGTAGCACTGAATAGATAGATAGGCCTGATTGACAAATAATTAATGAAATATATCTGAATATAACATATTATTTTTATTGAAAACAATTTACTAAATTTATTGCTGGAATTTGTAATGAACCAGAATCAGTTTTATCTCAATCAATCAAATTTTAGTAGTTCAATAACAAAAGAGGGGGGGGGATCAACAGAACGTATTGGCATATATCTCACATAGTAAAGTTCATCGAAAACAATACTTGGTATTTAACCTTGTAATGAAGTGGTTCTTCATATAACAGCTTATCTTTAATATGACATGAGTAGAAGTGAAAACTGAAAAATGCAAATATATCGGTTAAAATTCAATATAGAGAATAAATGTATATGACAACATTTACAGTACATTTAATTTACAGTAAGATTTGTTTTGTACAATTTTTTGATACGACGTACAGTAACGGAAATATTTCGAAATTTCGGAAATCCCCCCCTCTAAACCTACTCTCACACTGGTCCAATTCCAGCTATTTACGAACTTGATCATTATTCTTACATAAAACGTTTAAATATCAAGTTTGGTAACGATCAAACAAAAATTCCGAAATAATATATGTATATATGTCTCTCTCTCTCTCTCTCTCTCTCTCTCTATATATATATATATATATATATATATATATATATATATATATACAAATATATATAAATATATATAATTTTGAACGAACCACTTAAGGGAAATCAGCTAAAATTAGTTACATTTTTAGCACCTTATTAGGAATTAATAACACAAGGATCACAGAAAAATATTACCATCATGATGGACATCTTAGTTTCTTACATTCCGTTGAAAACATTTACATTTAACTTCGTTTGACTTACGTGATGGACCGAATCTTCAATATACATTTACAAAACAAACAGATCTTTCAGGCGTAGACGAATTTGAAAATTAAATACTTTATTACACTTTCTTTTCATCGAGACCTCCCAATCAGTTTCTTAAGAGTATTAAAAAAAAAAAAAAAATTGATCTACCTTGGTCAACAAACTATTTATCATTAAGATGAGGAATAAGGATTAAGAATAAGGTATCCTGGATTAACACAAACCTACTTACTGTCAAAATCTGAATAGGTTGTTGGTCTTGCAGCACTGATTTAACAATTACAGAGCTACTAGATAAATCAAACAAGAAAGTCTGTGAGAAACATTGACATCTAAAGGCACCATGTGATATAGGTTACAGATATGTTAGCAAATGAAACATAGAAACATAGAAAACCAATTAAGCCTTATTTTCAAATATTGATTTAATTTAACAAATCCCTTAAATTACACAGGCCAACAAAAAAAAACCTTTTTGAAAACTTTTTTAATTTTAATAGCTGATCTTGATAGATTTTTATGTGCTGAATCCAAATCTGCTCGTAGTTTTTATGTATCACCCTTAGTTTCCAAGCAAAATGTATTTTATTATATAGTCTAATACCCATTTACAGTATATAGGGAAATCAATGAAACACTGTAGAATCGTAAAAATGGTTTGTATTTACAGTAAAATACTTGGAATAGTAATTTTATGTGATGATACAAGGTTCACTTGTCAACTGGAATTGCTTTATATTTTCTTTCCCTTTTTTCCTTGAAGCTTCTTGTGTAGCTTTTCCTGCGATGAATAGCTTGCTGAACTTCCCGGTGAAGTGACCAACAGTAATCCCCCATCATGTTGGTATTCCAGCGGCCCTGGTAACGTTTTTCCATCACTTTAACGTCCTGGTGAAAACGCTCACCTTGCTCCTCACTAACATCTCCTAAATTTTCCGGGAAGTAATCGAGGTGGCTGCTCAAGAAGTGAACTTTCAGGCTCATCAAACATCCTAACTGTTCAAATTTTTTTAACATGTTAGCAACAATAGCCTTATATTCTGGGTCTTTTTTATTTCCCAAAAACTTGGTGACAACTTGCTTGAATGAAACCCATGCTTCTTTTTCATTTGAGGTCATTGTGGATTCAAAGTTAACGTCAAACATCATTTTTCTAATATCAGGCCCGGTGAAGATGCCTTCTTTCAGTTTAGCTTCTGAAAGGTGTGGAAACTTCTGACAGAGATATTTGAAACAAAGCCCATCTTTAGGCAAAGCCTTTACAAACTGTTTCATGAGACCTAACTTAATATGTAGTGGTGGTAGGAGCACGTTTTTTGGATCTACAAGGTTTTTGCGTAAAATGTTCTTCTCGCCAGGCTTTAAAGACTCCCTAGCAGGCCAGTTCTTTCTGCACCAATGTTGATTCCGAGCTCTACTGTCCCATTCACACAAGAAACATGGAAATTTGGTAAAACCCCCTTGCTGACCAAGGAGCATGCACGTAACTTTCAAATCACCACATATCATCCAACCGTGTGCAGAATAACCTATTTTATTTAACACTATTTCTAGATTTTCGTAACTCTCTTTCATATGTACAGAATGACCGACAGGTACAGAGGCATACATGTTACCGTTGTGTAGTAAAACTGCCTTCAAACTATTTTTGGATGAATCAATAAACAACCTCCAATCTTCTGTTTTGTATTCAATTCCAAACTCATTCATTAAACCATGAATGTCTGAGCAGTACACCAAATCACCCTCTTGTTCAAAATACTTCGAAAATTGTTGTTCTCTCTTCCTATACACATGAAAGCTGGTTCCAGCCGCCAGCAAGTTCTTTTCTTTTAGCCTAGAGCCAAGCAGTTCAGCTTTTTCTTTTGTTAAGCCCAGATCCCTAACTAAGTCATTAAGCTCGACCTGAGTGAACAATGCAAAAAAAAATGCTAAAACATTCGTTTTAGATTAGATGAGTTTAATTTTACCCGCGTGATTATTTATAAAAAAAACTAAAAATAAACCACCTATTTACCCGTAGGCTCACGTACGGGCTCAATTTCATGCTTTAATAATTATTACAGCATGAAATTGAGCCCGTACGTGAGCCTACGTGTAAATATGTGGTTTATTTTTAGTTTTTTTTTTAAATAATCACGCGGGTAAAATTAAACTCATCTAATCTAAAACGAATGTTTTAGCATTTTTTTTTAACTTTATATAATTATTCATAACAACTTTATAACTTACAAGGGGCTAATTTGATAACTTTTTACGCATTACTCGTACTATGCCGATCTTTCATGGATCTTTTATGGCAGAGAATAAATAAATAATTATATACAATCGGATACTAAGAAGTTTATGTAACATTGAGTTAAGAAACTTTGTTTTAGACTTAATTTCAGACTTTCGACTAGACTTGGTCAGTTGTCTGTATTATTTCTTAGTTACATTTGTTCTTTTATAGAAAATTTTGAAGGCTAGAATTGTAATCAGTTGTGATGGTTTGTTTTCAGTCTTCAGTAAGCCCACAATATTACTCATACAAGTTTCATATTAAGGTAAAATAAGTTTAATATATTTTATGTGTAGATTATTTCAAGTCATGTTATCATAGAATTCTTGCTAAGGGAGAATAGTAGTATATGGACATCCGTGTTTCTTGTCAGAATATGGGAATCTACTTGGTTAACACAAGCCTTGTATGACGAAGTTTTATCTCCGGTTATAGAGTGCGGTGTAACTGGAGTAGTGTCTCCCTATATTACCCACTTTTATTTACCTCATCTTTACGGTTCGATATCTCTGGTGGATGACAGAGCTCATCCCATTTACTTACTATGCCTCCTTCTTTTCCCCACAACGGAAGTACCTATGTATTCCGAGTTTTTTACTACTTTGTATACGCCTTTCCAATAAAATGATAATAAACAAGTCCATGCTAAAATCAGCAGATTTTCCTCGTGCTGGAACTACACTACACCCCATTCTATGCTCAAAGTTTTCCTAAAGTAATACCCGATGTAAAGAATTTTTTTAAGTTTAAGTTGAACATCAGGTAATTAACGATATAATAGCTTAACACTTTTGTTGCTGACCGAAAATGGTTAGTCTTACCGAGGGCTAAAGTGTTTTTTTGTTTTGGTTCATTTAATACTAAATAGGTTTGAAATCACTAAAGTTACCAAGTAGCGTTTAATAGTTATAGATAGTACATAGGCATTTCAATATTGTCAACATATCAGAGGAAATGAGATAATATATACAGCAATTAAAGAATTCGATTCCGTACAACTTCCGCTATCACGCCATGTGCGAATTCAGCATGACTTTGTTAAATAATGCACTATAAGAATTAAATAATCGACATGGTCTAATAGTTTGAATTTATATTGGAAATAAATAATGTTATATTTTCTAATTAAAATTAAAAAAATATTGAGTAGGGGAGGGGGTGTTGATTTGTTACTTCCCGAATCCAAATCATAGTTAGAACTATCATATAAGTCTAAAAACATAACATGATTTGTCATAATATGCCTATATTACAAACACTTTAATAATGAAAATGAGTAATAATAAATATATTGACTCCCGCTATAGTTTTTAGCGGATATCAAGTTTATACTTTGTTATACGACAAAAATGAATATTACAAACGTTACTCTAAGTAACAAAATAAACAACTTTTGCCATGTGCATATTTGCCGAAAAACCAATAGGACACGGAATATGGGGAATTTTTATTTCAGGCCTCCCATATAATCCCCACTCCCGTTTGAACCTAAAAATGTTAATATAGCTTATAAGCATGGAAGAATTAATGCTAAACCACATACCGAGTTTTGGTTAGGTCGGTTCAACCGTTGGTGCCCAATAAAATAGTTGGTTCCCGCTTTAGTTCTTAGTGTATATATCGTTTATACTTTGTTATACGACAAAAGTTACTTTAAGGGACAAAATAAACAACTTGTGTTATGTATTTGCAAAAAAACACAATAGAAAACGAAATACCGCTATTTTTAATTTCAGGCCTTCCATACAACCCCCCACTCCTGCCCGTGCCAAGAAATGTTGGTATGGCTTATTATAATGAAGGCGTCAGTGCTAATACACATACCGAGTTTTATTTAGTTTAGTTGAGTCTTTTGCGCCAAATAAAATTGTTGACTCCCGCTATAATCTTTAGCGTATAACGCATTTATACTTCGGTATACGATGAAAGTGTATACCGAAGTATAAATGGTATAAAAAATGGTAAAATGGTATAAATGGTGCGAAAAACCAATAGGAAACGAAATATCGCTATTTTTAATTTCAGGCCTTCTTTATAACCCCCATTCCTGTTCGTCTCAGAGGATATTAATATATCCTAAAGTCTAAGTTGGGTTAGTAGTAATATACATAGCAAGTTTCATAAAATTCAGTTCAGCCATTTATGCGTGAAAAGGTAACAAACAAACAATCAAGCAAACTTACACGAAATAAACAAATTGCAGATATCGTGTCTATGACATTTGAAGTATCGTGAAATTTTGAAAAAAAATCAATGTACAGACAGAGGTTACAATTTTATATATATATATATATATATATATATATATATATATATATATATATATAAATACTAGCTAAGGTACCCGGCAATGCCCGGGAAATCATTCTTAACTGACTAATGATGGTATTTTGATATTAAGAATTCAAAGTGTACAATTACACTTCCCTACACGACGTAATGATTATTCGAAATTGCCAACCCTGAAGGGTACCTTTTGGGGATTAATAGAATAGAAATTTTAGTTTTGAAGAATAAATGAAAATGTGTTTCTAATCTACCCCTCTACACTTTTTGACTCACCGTTTTTCAATAATTAAAACCATAATCATGGGTAGCATTTATTACAATTAAATATCATCTATAATGAACATATTTCCTTTCAAAAGCCAATCCGACTCACATAGCTTAGGCAAAGTTTTGCACGTAAGATTATATTTGTAATAGTGAATCTCACTGCAAATCACTTCCAGTAATTTCAGACGGGAAATAAGTAAACTCAATTAACTGGTAAGGCACCCGTCATCTTCCGCTCCCGCATGAGACATCTCAACATTCTTCTACATACTTATATTATTGATTCTAAACATTATTTTAATAGTTTACCTACCGGATGGAGTTAAATAATAGTGGTGCCCTAAACATATCATATTATATCAAGTTTAAACGACTATTGTTTTTTGTCATAATGACCTTACCATTAACGTTTAAGTTTTATGATAGTACATATTTGTTTCAATAACATCAAGGTACATTGTACAAATTAAATAATGGAAATGCTCTTATAGATTATATTTCTATTGCAAATAAGTAAGAAAGTTATTTCTAGGAAAAATAAATAAATGAGGAGGGGGCGACGAAGATTTATAACATCACTAATCCGAATCATACTTTGAACTATCAAATAAGACGAAAACATACCATCATTTGTCATAATATTCATTCATTAAAAACCCTTAAATAAGTACTAATATAGTTATTGACTCCCGTTTAGCGTATTATCCCTTGTTTACTTCATTTTACGACAAAAGTGAATGCACACAAAAGTTCCTCTAAATAACAAAGTAAACAACTTTTGTTATGTGCACGTTTGCCGAAACAAATAGAAAATAAAAAAAAAGTTTTCATTTCAGCCTCTCTTATAATTCCCACTCCCCTTTGAACCTAAACATTTTAATATAGCTTATAATCAGGGAAGAATTAATTGCTAATTCACAAACCGAGTTTTGTTAAGTTCGTTTCAATCGTTAGTTCCCAATAAAATAGTTGGTTCCCGCTTTAGTTTTTAATGTTTATCTCGTTTATACTTTGTTATACGAAAAAAGTGAATATAACAAAAGGTACTTTAAATAACAAAATAAACAACGTTTGCCATGTGCATATTTGCTGAAAAACAAGAAAAAACGAAATACCGCCTTTTTTAATTTCAGGCATCCCCTACAATCCCCACTCCTGCCCGTCCCTAGAAATGTTGATATGGCTTATGATAATTAATGCGTTAGTGCTAATACACCTACCGAGTTTTATTTAGTTCGGTTGAGTCTTTTGTGCCAAATAATATTGTTGACTCCCGCTATAATTTTTAGCGCATAACGCATTTACACTTCGGTATACGACGAAAGTGAATATAACAAAAGTTACTCTAAATAACAAAATAAAAAAACTTTTGTTATGTGCATATTTGCCGAAAAAACAATAGGAAACGAACTATCGCTATTTTTAATTTCTGGTTTCCCTTATAACACCCACTCCTGTTCGTCTCAGTGAAAATTAATATAGCCTTAAGACTAAGTTTGGTTAGTAGTAATACACATATCAAGTTTCATAAAATTCAGTTCAGCCGTTTATGCGTGAAAAGGTAACAAACAAACAAACACACGAAAGAAACAAAATGCAGTTATGGTATCTATGACATGTGAAACGAAAAGTTATCGTGAAATTTCGAGAAAAAAATCAATGTACAGACAGAGGTTACAATTTTATATATACATACATATATAAATATATATATTTTAAATTGTAACCACTGTCTGTACATTGATTTTTTTCACGATACTTTTTAGTAACCTGCTGTTCTTTAATATTATTATTATCTTTTTATATGTTAGCAGATTTCCCTTAAGGGAAATCAGCTATTGAGGTCGTACTCATGACGCGAGTTTCGAAAAATTTCTTCAAATGTCCATCGATCCTACCCAGGAGATGACGAAAATGAGGTCCGTTCAACATCATATATATATATATATATATATATATATATATATATATATATATATATATATATTTGTCTGTTAACGCTCTAGTGGTCACAATTTTTGTTTGATCGTTACCAAACTCGGAATTTAATCGTTTTATGTAAAAAGAAAGATCAAGTTCGTTAATGGCTGAAATCGGTCCAGTGGGAGGGGGGGTTTAGGGGGGGATTTTCGGAAAATTCGAAATATCTCCGTTATTATGCGTCGGATCGAAAAATTGTATAAAATCAATCTTATTACAAATTAAATTTACTATAAATATTGTTCTATACATTTATTCCCTATCTTGAATATTAACTGAGATATTTGCATCTTTATTAAATTTGGCCCGGTAACGGATTTTTGAGTTTCCCGCCAAAACCGACGGACTTTTAAATATTTTTCGAAGGGATTTAAATATCTATTTCTATTAATAATTCTAATTAAATTCTAAATTAAATATGCTATAAAATTTGTCTGGTACTGCAATGTTTGCCTTTTTGGGTTAGTACTGCTTTAGGTTGATTCTTGAATATCTGGAGTGAAAATTTCTCATTCCTTGTCTGAAGTTGTCTCGTAAACAGCTTTTGTGAGCTTGCGACGGAATCCGCTATTTCTGCCAACAGAAGCGTATTTTAAATTTTATCTCAGTCCTAATCAATTTTTGATTTGTGTGGTGCCTCAATATAGGGGGGAATAGCGTTACTTTGCCAAGGCATAGTTTCTTGGTTGGCATATAGTTGCTCTTGAAAGGTAGGTGATTTTCATGATTTCCCTTTTTTTTCTTAGTTGACTCACTGCATGTCTATCATTGACCTACCTCGAAAGGTTTGAGTAGGGACACGTGTTGTTGGATTTGTTCTTCAGTAATATCATACGCCATGGCTTGGTTAGGTTTTCTCTACCAGTACCCTAGGATGCAGTGATTACCAGTTTAAAGATACTGGTTCAACCCATTCCAGTCCTGTAATTTCGGCTAAAGTAAAACTATTACATAAAAAACCCTAAGACGTCCGACTTAAATGTTACATATTTTTTACTAAGGATTCTTTCGAAAAAAATGATATATGTGAACCAAGATTTACTCGACTTCTGGGATAGTTTAAGAAGAAGCCCTTGCGTACATTAGGTACTTTTATTAACCTTTAACTCCGCAGGTGTCCTCCGGGTAATTAATTTGTTTTTGAGATTAATTCTAGATTAAATTAATAAAATTTATTTTTCTCAATTCTCTTGCACGTTACATTGTCCAACCTGGCTGGAAAGGCCTGTGTTGAAAACTCAAAAAAACAAAAAAAAAACAAAGAGTCTGTTGGATAATTTCCCTTTGAATTAAATAAATGTATTTTAAAAATTGACGAGAGATCGTTTTAAGTATCTAGAACGTAATAAATTTTAACCTCATCACTGACAAGCTAAATTTACTTTGCCAAAGTTATCTCAGTTAAATACTTCAAGTTAACAGAGTGAATTATCGTAATATTTTGAAACGTCTGAATCACAAAACAAGAAAACCTTGTTTAAATGAATTATTCAAACTCCCACTGAGAATCGGAACAAAATTTTGTTATTTTACTTTCAGGTTCTCGAAGCTTTTACAAACTTACAGTCTCTCCTCCGTCTCAGGTATAAATTTGAAATGAGATAAGAGCCTTCGAGCTTCTTAATGTTTTTATTCCTTTTCCTTGAGAGAGATGTAATGTTTAAAATAAGAGCATGGTAGATAAGGTCTTGGCAAGTTTTTGAGTTTAATTGAGTCAAAGCTTGATAAGTCGGCCATTCCGGGCGCTGACAGAGTTTTAAATTGCGCTTCTTCTTGTTCTTTTCCTTGTTTTCCCTACCTTTCGCGGCGAGAACAGCCTGTTTTCAGTTGGTTCTAATTACTACCTTCTGCTCCGGGTTAAAGTACTTGGCCAACTTGGAAAAGTTCAACCATTCTAGAGAGGTCCAACTATCACACCCCCTGCTTTTACTTTTTTCTCCATTTATTTTCATAAATATAATGAATGTTCGTAGGCTTCTCTTTTGAGACAGAACTCTTGACGTCATTCATCGAAAGTGTCTTTAAGTAACCGCCCGTCATACCTAGTAGATGACAAAAATAAGGTCTGCTTAGATTTGCTGAAATATATCTGGACACCATGCTACTAAATATAACAATCACAGCTAAATTTCTATTTTTACTTAAGCTGCTTATCATTTGTGAACTATATAATAAAATGTGCAAATAACATCGCTAGACAACACATGTTACATAGCATGTGAAAAATATTCTTAGAGTATACAATTTTCAAGCTTTAACATTTTTTACTTTCTGTTCAAGGTGTCAATATTTAGATAATTTCTCTATAGAGCGACTTGATAACTGAATAAGCGCTGCATTTGGTTTAAGTAAACATTATCTTATCTTTTTACATATAATATTGCTTCATTCTATTTTATATTAAGCATAAACAATTGTTAAGTAGGTATATTGTACATTTATATTTAAGTTCTCTTTGTAAGACTTGTACCTCTTTGTAGACAGGATGTAGTGAGTCGTAGACAGGTTACTGTATTTAGTAGTAAGTCGCTGTATGTCTGTGAGTTCGGCCACGTGTTAAGAATGTCTAGTTGATAATTATAATTAATCAAAGTATCAGAGTATTCTCCTTTCACCTTAACATGGTAGCAGTCAGTGGTTTTACAGTGTTTGTTTAATTAATCGGGTTATACAGCGTTTGTTATAAAATGTCGCTTATCAAAAGTTGTGAAATGTTTGTACCAGTGTTTGATGGACAAGACTATTCTAATTGGAAAATAAGGATATTAATTTTTTTGCAATATAAGAAGTGTAAAGAAGTGGTCGAAAGAGAAAAGGAGGACTCTGATAAAGCATCGGAATGATGGGAAGAAAAGGACTTAATGGCGACTAACCTTATCTACAGTGTTATTACTAATAAACAACTTGAATATGTAAGTGGATTAGACTCAGCTTTTAAAATTATTGCCAAATTTGATGAAATGTATCAAAAAAAGTCTACTGCTCTGCAAATTATATGTAGAAACAATCTGGAAAACATAAAATTAAAAAACTTCTCTGATGTATCATTATTTTTTTGATAAATTTGAGAAATTTGTTAATGAATTAAAGCAAGCAGGGGCAACTGTAAGTGAAACAGAATAGTTAAATTATATGCTTAAAGCTTTACCATCAAATTACATTCATATTGGAGATTTGATAGATGTTCTACCAGAGAAAGAGAGAACAGTGGATTATTTGAAGAGCAAGATTAAGCTAAAGTCAATTGATGAAATAAGCCGCAGTAAGGAAATGTCGAATCACAAGTCTAATGTTTTAAAGGCAGAATCAAGCAAAACTCAAAATAGATCCAAAGTCTGTTTCCAGTGTGGGAAGCCTGGACATTTGATAAAGAATTGTTGGTCTGGTGCTAGTCGTGGACGAAATAACTTTAATTATCGTAGCTTTTCAAAATACCGTGGTCGTGGTACTAATCATTTTCGAGGAACTGGAAATGTTCATAATAAGCCTGCAGATAGGTCGGGAAGCAGTTTTTATACTACTATTACTAATATCAGCTCCTCTTATTGTGCAAACACTTCAGCAATTGGTGGTCAAATGGATTGGCTTCTAGACAGTGGATGTACCGACCACATTATTACTACTGATGAATATTTTGATCAGTGCATTACCCTTAAGGACCCAGTTAAAGTCAAAATTGGAGATGGAAGAATTTTAGAAGCTTCAAAAGTTGGTAATATTACTCTTTTATTTCCCATTTATGGAAGTAATTCTATAGTCACTTTAAAAAATGTTTTTTATGTAAAGGAAATGAAAGCAAATTTACTAAGTTATTCAAAGATTACGGACAGTCATTCTATTATTTCTAGAGGATACATGGCTAAAATTTATGATTCAAATAGAAGACTAGTTGCTGTTGCCAAGAAAGAAGATAGACTACGAGATAAAGTTTCTACTAAAACTGCAAAGGCTCAGATAAGTGTAAATGTTATCGATAATAGTCAAGAGACAATAATGTTAAAGGAAAAACTTCATCGAACCCTTGGGCATATTAATTTTAAACAGTTAGATATAATGTGTCGAAATGAAATCCTTGACGGTTTACCTAAAGAAATAGAACCTATTTTTATGAAGTGTGCTATTTGCATAGAAAATAAAATGCACTATCTACAGTTAATAATAATCGAAGAAGAGCAGAGGAAATACTAGAAATAGTCCACACCGATTTGAATGGGCCTCACTCAACTCCTGGTTTTAGTGGTGAGAAATATTTTTTAACTTTTATTGATGACTATAGCAAATTAGTTAAAGTTTTCTGTATAAAGTCCAAAGTTGATGTATATGAATGTTTCGTGCAGTTTGTAAATGAAATTCAAAACTTGACTGGAAAAATAATAAAAGAATTGAGATGTGATAACGGAAAAGAATTCATAAATAATAGTATCTATCAATTTGCAAGAGAAAAAGGGATTACTATAAAACCATGCCCTCCTTATGTTCATCAATTAAATGGAACTGCAGAAAGGTATAATCGGTCCCTGATGGGCATGGCAAGGTGTTTATTGACCGAGGCGAAGGTCAATAGAAGTTTTTAACCCGAAGCAATCAAAGCGGCTGCTTACTTAAAGAATAGGACTTTGACTAATACTTATGAGAAAAAGACACCATATGAAATATTTTTCAAAAGGAAGCCTTCAGCAAACAACCTAAGAATGTACGGAAGTAAAGTCTATGTCAGAATTCCTGAAGAAAATAGAAAGTCTAAATGGGAAAAGAAAGCTGAATTAGGAATATTACTTGGATATACAGAAGTTGGATACAGAGTTTTAATAAACAATCGAGTGATAATCGTTAGGCATGTTGATATTATTGAAGAAGATGTTAAAATTGTTGGTATGAAAGATGAAGAAAACAAGGATGAACAAAATAAAGACAATGCCAGAGAGCCAGAAGAAAACAAGAATGTGCCAAATGAAAACGAATTACAACATGAGTTAAAATGTAAAAATGAAGAAGACATGAAAAAGAAAATCACACGATCTAAAAGAATAATTAAACCTCCAAACCGCTTTGATGAAGAGTTTGGATATTATTGCATAACTGCTAATTTTTGCAATGCTTTGACACCAAGTACCTTTGAGGAGGCGATGAACTCTGAAGATGCTGAAATGTGGAAGGTGGCGATGGACAAGGAAATGAGCAGCCTTGCTGAAAACGACACATGGTTGCTAGTTGATCGACCTCAAGAAAAGAAAGTGTTAGATAATAAGTGGGTGTTCAGAAAGAAGTGTAGTGATGTGTATAAAGCAAGAATTGTAGTGAAAGGTTTCCAGCAAAATGTTGAAAATGTAGATACATATTCCCCAGTGGCAAGAATGCAAACCTTAAAATTATTGTTATCTTATTGTTGCCAAAATAGTTTGTATATAGATCAGATGGATGGATGTACAGCCTTCTTAAATGGTAAAATCGTATCTGAAGTTTATGTTAAACAACCTTTCGGTTATCAGGATGGTTCAGATAAGGTATATAAATTAAAAAAGGCCCTTTATGGTCTAAAAGAAAGTCCTCGATCTTGGTATGAGTGTTTTAATAATTTTATAGAAACTCTTGGTTTTCGTAGATGTAAATATGACTATTGTTTGTATGTAAAGATTGAAAATAGTTTACCTGTTTATATTTTATTATTTGTAGATGACCTTTTAATTTGCTCAAAAGATAAGGATGTTATTTATAAAATAAAAAAATAAATTGTCATTCAAGTTTAAAATGAAAGATATGGGAAATGTTAAAAATTACATTGGATTGACATTGATTATGAAAGCTTCAACTGTTTATCCTTGAGTCAGAAAACTTACAATGAATCTTTAGCTAAACTTTATAAGATTGAAAATTCTAAAATGTTTAAAACCCCTATGGAAGTTAATCTTAAATTAGAGCCTGCAAGTGTAAATGAAAATGTTAAATATAGAAGTCTAGAAGCATAAGTTTATGAAATTTAGAGAAATCTTGTCTCTGGAAATGTAAGTTCTTGTATTGTATTTTATTTTATGTTTAATTAATAATTATGCTTTGTTGTTAAATATAAATGTAAGGAGGCGTGTTAAGTAGGTATATTGTACATTTATATTTAAGTTCTCTTTGTAAGACTTGTACCTCTTTGTAGACAGGATGTAGTGAGTCGTAGACAGGTTACTGTATTTAGTAGTAAGTCGCTGTATGTCTGTGTGTTCGGCCACGTGTTAAGAATGTCCAGTTGATAATTATAATTAATCAAAGTATCAGAGTATTCTCCTTTCACCTTAACAACAATAAAAAAAATGAAATAAAAACGGCATGTCACGCGCCACAGAGTATATCCTCCATGCTACGAGCATATGTCCCGAAGAAGTGTAGGTATCAAATAAATTACAATGTATCTATAATGGTACTAGAGTAAGCACATTTTTCAAATCCACACACAACAAGTGCTATCTATATTGGCCCGCAATGGAATAGTCGAAAATAACTTGATACACCGTGACTGATGACCTAAACTATAAAATAGTCCATCACGCAAGGGCTGAGTAAACTAAGCAGATTTCTCAAGTGCTGGTTATAAAACACTATTGATCTCTTCTCCCCAGTCATGTTCTATGTCTAAGTAAAAATTCGATTAGTAGAAGATGTGGCTAATGTGCTTCAAAAATATGTATAGAACACTAATTGCATAGCATCAATAGTTGACCAACATTGATTATATAAATGTTTCTAAAATCATGTCATTAGTAGAACCTCCATAGCTGATCTATTAATGAAATCTTAAGATTTAAGCAATGTTTTCAGAGAATTTAAATTATCTTGTCAAACAAATGGCGCATGAATTATGATTTCCACTTCATGCCATGTTCACATTTTTTTGGAAATTTGTAAAATATGTACAAAGCCACGAAGGAGTATTTCATAAATATCAGGCAAACCAAACAGTAATCGTGAAGTAATGTTAAAGTATTATGGATTTACTATAGGCACTGCCACTGAACTAATATTGAAAATTTTTCAAGTTGCTAAATTTTGTACGCCCTTCATATATCCTTTGTGAACAGGTGTGATACGTGAAGTCATTGCTATGTTCTCAGAATTCTCGTGTATATTCACGTTGGACAATGTTCAGAAAAAGTTTGGTACAATCTCTAGATTGGATTTTTTAATAATTTTGCTATAACGGCGCCATTGGGGAGCTACGATTACCGAAGTGAGATAAGGCGTTGGTCTAAATGAACTCAGAACACCGAGGGTTTTAGGTGTAATTCCCAGTGAGGACTGTAGCATATGCTATACGGTTGCTAGGCAATGGAGCATATGCTATATTGTTGCTAGGTAATGAAACCTACTTTTACTGTTGCCTTGTTAATAAATCAGTTGAATAATGACGTTACTCAATGAACTGTTAGTTATTAATAAGAATATATTATCTCAGAGGTCAAGGAATTAAGGACAATTAGAATGGAAAAAATAACATTCATTTCTTCAGCTGGGGACATTAAGAAAACATATGGAAAGGATCAATATAAACTCCGTGTAAGCTTCTCTTAGATTATCTGGAGCATGGTTGGCCTAAAAACTCGGAAACTATGAAACCTGGTGTAAAGATGTTTTGGAACAAGAGAAACGAACTAACACTGGAAGATGGTGTTATTCTTCGGTTGAGAAGTCTGTTGTTCCTTAAGCTCTGAGGAGCTCCGTACTTCAACAGTTACACGAGGGTCACCCCGGGATCACTGCAATGCGCTCACTGTCCCGTTACTATGTCTGGTGGCCAGGCATCGATGAGGATATCGAGAAGTACGTAAGAAGATGCACTCCATGCCAAGCTAACAGACATAGCGAGTGTGAGGTGCCTCTGTATCCCTGGAACATGGACCCTGGGAGTGACTCCACGTGGACATCCACCCCGCACACGTAGGTTGCGAACCTGGAGGTGGCAAGTATTGGCTTATAGGGATAGATGCTTACTCCAAGTGGGCTGAAGTGGATGTGATGAACCGAATGACCACCGGCGTTATAATTGACCGATTGAGGCAATGGTTCTCGAGGTACGGTATACCCAAGCAGATAGTATCTGATAATGGGACACAGTGGATCTCGTCAATGTTCAAGAATTTCTGTTCTGCAAACAATATCCGCCATGTGACCGGAACTCCCTATCATCCAAAGACAAATGGGCTCGTGGAGATAAAGATCCAGACGTTCATGTCCAGGAACTGTGCCTGTAGGCAGGAGGGGTTGCCACCAAGCCTTGCAATGGCACAGGTTCTCCTGTCCTACCGCAACACAACGCAGAAGACCACTGGCAGGCCACCACCCCTTATGTTCCTAGGAAGGCGACTCCCTACTGCTCTTGATCGCCTTAGGCCGGACACCAGGGACGAAATGGAGGTAAAGATATGGCAGCAGAAAAACTAGCACGATCAGAGATCCAAGGGGAGAGAGTTTGCCAAGGGGGATGAAGTCTGGGTGAAGAATGAGCTGAGCAAGGGCTTGGTGCCAGGCGTGGTGGAGTAGCGAACGGGGCATCATTCGTACAAAGTTCTGGCAGGTGGACGTAGCAAGCGAAAGCACGTGGACCAGCTCAGGACCAGAGAAGGTGCGGTGGAGGAGCACACATCCCAAATGAAAAACGAGGAGGAGTGTCAACCAACGGCGGAGGAAGATCCACAAGTTTGGTGGGGAGAAATGTAGCAAATGCTATACGGTTGCTAGGCAATGGAGCATATGCTATATGGTTGCTAGGTGATGAAACCTACTCTTACTGTTGCCTTGTTAATAAATCAGTTGAATAATGGCGTTACTTAATGAACTGCTAGTTATTAATATTACAAGGACCATGGTAATTTAGTTAATGTCGATCTCACTACCTGAAATCATAGTGCTATTTCGGCTAGGAAATCGTGGTAACCTGTGATAACCCGTTCCGATTATTCTCAGTAGCAGAAAGAGGACGTCAAAATGTCTTGCATTGGGTGGTCGAAGTCAAATTGCTGGGTGCTGTGCCGATGCCACCACCATACACCATATAATAAATATTACATTCCTCCTATTTGGCAGTCTTATTATGAACTAGATTTGACTTGGATCACAAATTAGTTTAACAATCCCTATACTTTTTAAGAAAAATCCCTTTTTGATAATATTAAACCCCTATTCTACTCTCTTTGTAGAGTATTGTGGTTAATTTCGTATTCAAATTCAGGACAGAACCTAGCCCCTATATATGGCAATATTTTACTCTTAGGTTAACCCTCCCTTTCGTAATACGGCCAAACAGGAAACCTTCTGTAACTTTGGAACTTATTCATTTTATATCAATATCTACAAGCAATTCGCTACTGAATATCATCTGTCTCGTTTTATAAGTCATAATTAAGTTAGTGAACCCAGTGTTGTTTCTCAAATGTATAACCGTACATCTCACAGGGGCTGCGTAAACTAAGCATATTTCCCACGTGATGGTATAACACAATTGTGATTTCATCTTACTATATATTCTCCATATAGGTTTGTGCAAAAACCCAATTAATAAAAGGGGTGGTTACTAAAGGCAGTTAACAAGAAATTACGAATAACTCGCTTAATACTTGAGTTAAAAAATACATAATAAAAAATCGTAGAACATCAATTTCAGGACCGATTTCCGTCAGTGACAAATATGATCTTCAGTATTGACTGAAACGGCTAAATTTCAAATCATAATTGATGACATCAACACATAACATATTCGTAGGTATCTCAAAAAGTAAAAGTTCTATGAAAACCATATTTGATATTTAAACTCCCAACTTTGAAGTTCTGTTAAAGCGGTCAAGCATAAACTACCACACTAGCGGTAGCAATTTTCGTTTGATCCGTACCAAACTCAATATTTAAACGTTTTATATAAAACTGAAGAACAGGTTCGTTAATGGCTGAAATCAAACTAGTTGGAAGGGGTATTCACGGAACGGGAGGGGTAGAGAGGGAGGGGAATTTGAAAATTCTAAATAGCTCAGTAATTATTAGTTGTATCGTGAAATATTATAGATTCAATCAAGTTAAACAATTGCAGCTCTACGATTTCTGCCTTGTGCATTTTTGGTTTTTCAATTACAAACCGAGTTATTCTTCGTACTTTCTTGTTTTCAGCCTTCAGTTATCTCCCCCCCCCCTTCTTCAACTCATCGATTTTTTTCTTAGAACTACAGACTATGTCGTGAGATGAGTCCAGAAGCGTGCTATACCAGCACGCTGGAAATCTCCTTAGTTTACGCAGCTCCTGCGTGACGGACTTATATGTCATCAAAGGCGCATATCATATACACACATAAAATCGCAAGTTTCCCATTAGTGAAAGCAAATTAGATTGAGTTTTCTGTCTTTATAATTGTCTGTGATCATAAATAGGCATTCTTAGTGCAGTGTAAAAAAAAAAAAAAAAAAAAAAATGATTGGAAGCCCACAAGGCTGTTGCAAGAAGAAGCTTTATAAATTATTTGTATGATGACCAATGTGGCAACCATGTGTGTGTGTGTGTTGGGAGAAGAGGTTATGTATAAACAGGAGAGTTAGGAATGAGGAAAATCAAGATATTGCTTAAGCTTCCAGAGTGCTAAGAATGCACATGAGTAACATCTCAATCAGCACAGATGACAAACGTTTTCTGTATAGCAAAGCCTTATAATAAATACAATAATTAATTAATTATTTTATTTCCATAAAAAAATCCTTGAGTAAATCTCCTAGCCCCTACAAATAAACACACACACATAAGGGAAACGCACCGTGGAAGCTCGACTTAGATAGGCATTTTATTAGTGTCTTATCAGAGCCTCTTTATGTTTATGAATTAAATATAATGGTTTTATATTAAGACATTTCTCTTAATGTGCCATTGATTTAAATTTACAAATAAATGCCATAAAATGGTTCCAAGCCATTTTTGTATTCTATTTTGTGTGTGTGTATGGGTGTCCGCTTTTGTGCGTTGGTTTTGATAGTACTATTTTAATACACTTTTGATGACGATGTAGCTGAAGTCTCCAAAAACCTGTTCAGAGAAAAATGTCTTTGTGATGGTCTACGATAAAATGTAAAGTGTGATAACTGACACCCCCCCCCGCCACCTAGTGATTACGAAAATTATACACATCTTGTTAATAAAATGAAAATATTGACATCAATACAAGGGCTACCCTCAGTTTACGTTGCTATTTTTAGTACTTATTTGTTGATAACATTCCTATACAATAATCATGGTAGATAACAATAGTTTATTTTGTTCGAATAGAATTGTCAAAAAAAAAAAAAAAATAGTAGATCCCCACTTTTGGGCAACGCTCAGTAAAAATAAGAGAATATATCATGAAATATATTATTTCAAGCACAAATACCAAATATTGCTTTCAACGTCGACAATTAAGATTTAATTGATCGGTGCACAACTTATCGGATGTTTTTTTTTTTTTTTTTTTTTTTTTTTTTTTTTTATAGACAATATATGCTGAGATGCGATCAGTAGTGAGTCGTTCCAAAAATATGGAAAATCTGCTTAGTTTACACAGCCCCTGCCAAATGGTATTCTTTAGTATTCACTTTAGTTAACTCCCACTCCGGATCTTTTGCCCTAAATAGTGATAAAAACATCAGGAGTAAAATGAACTTATTTGTCATTATATATTCTACTCTTGGACATTTCTTTAAGAGTACTAATATAAAGTAAAACGTGGTTATAAACTTCATTTTTGAAAAAAAAAAAAAATGAGAACAAATAAGGATTAAGGAGTATAATTTTTTTGTTCTTTTAAAGAACTGGAAATGATATATTTATCATGGGGAACCCAGTGGTCCCTATGGTTGGTGGGGGAGGCGGAATTGGGGGCTTGGTCCCAGACGAGATATAAAGCGAGCCTGTACCCGAAGGAGCGATATAAACTGGAGAACCCTCCCTCCCGTCACTCCACAATTCAATTTACGTCCAAAGGAGGACATCTTCTCTCCTACACTGACTACCAACCAAATTCAAATTGCGAGAAAATTCCCCCCTCAGGTGGGTATCTACAATTTGCCCTTCTCTTTATACTGGTCACATTATCTTATCCGACTTATATTGCCCAAATCTGAAGTGAGAGCTGAAGTAAATAACTACAGGCATACAAAACGTAGGGTTTGAGATAAAATTTAAAACGGGAGCAATTTAACATCCATCGTGCATATCATATAAAATAGAATTTCTTCCATACTCATTAGCCTGGAGAGAGTCATTTTAGTAGATTTCCCTTAAGGGGAATCAGCTATTGAGGCCGTACTCACGACGCGATTATCGAAAAATTTCTTCAAATGTCCATCGATTCTACCCAGGAGATATATATATATATATATATATATATATATATATATATATATATATATATATATATATTTGTCTGTTAACACTTTAGCGGTCGCAATTTTTGTTTGATCTTTACCAAACTCGATATTTAAACGTTTTATGCAAAAAGGCAGATCAAGTTCGTTATAGGCTGAAATCGGACCAGTGGAAGGGGGGGTTTAGAGGGGGATTTTTGAAAATTTGAAATATCTCCGTTACCATACGTCGGATCAAAAAATACTATGGAACCAATCGTATTGTAAATTAAATTTACTATAAATATTGTTCTAAACATTTATTCTCTATCTTGAATACTAACCGAGATATTTGCATTTTCATTAATTGTGGGCCGATAACGGATGACTGAATTTCCCGCCAAAAGCTAGTTCGGCCATTTGCCATCTCGTATGGAAATTTCTCTATTGTATAACCTCACGTGGAAAATCTGCTTAGTTTACGCAGCCCCTGTGTGACGGACTTTTTTATATACACAGCTGCACCCCAAACAGACTATGGGACTGAGATTGAGAGAAAACTACGTGACTACACCACGATATACACGCCATATATACTCTTAGGACTCACGAGCATCACAACTATTCAAAGGCATATAGCCATTTGTAGGTACAAACCCATTGAGTTCAATAAAGCCACTTGAAGACATAATCCACCAAACCTCCTTAATAAAATTCATAGACTATTTATTGGTTATCAGGACTTGTGGACATAACTCAAAGTAGTGTAGTTGACAGAGCAGTGAAACAGTCTACTGAGCTTGAACAAATTGACTTTTCCGACGTACCTCACCAAGACTCGAGCTCTATAAAAAGAAAAGTCCCTCGTGATTTACTATATCTAGTACTGTAATCTATAATAGATCAGAATATTTTTATCTCAATCAATCGAATTTTAGTAGTCCAAGAACTTAGGAAGGGGGGTGGTCATCTATATATATATAAAATTGTAACCTCTGTCTGTACATTGATTTTTTTCGTGAAATTTCACGATAACTTTTCGTTTCACATGTCATAGACACCAAAACTGCATTTTGTTTCTTTGGTGTCTGTTTGTTTGTTTGTTTGTTACCTTTTCACGCATAAACGGCTGAACCGAATTTTATGAAACTTGGTATGTATATTACTACTAGACCAACTTAGACTTTAGGCTATACCTACTAATATTCTCTGAGACGAATTGGAGTGGGGGGTTATAAGGGAGGCCTGGAATTAAAAATAGCGATATTTCATTTCCTGTTGGTTTTTCGGCAAATATGCACATTACAAAAGTTGTTTATTTAGTTATATAGAGTAACATTTGTTATATAAACTTTTTTCGTATACCGAATTATAAACGAGATATACGCTAAAACCTATAGCGGAAGTGAACAATTTTATTTGGGACAAAAGACCCAACCGAAATAAATAAAAATCGGTATGTGTATTAGCACTAACGCTTTCATTATAACAAGCCATACTAACATTTCAAGGGACGGGCAGGAGTAGGGGTTGTAAGGGAGGCTTGAGTTTAAAAATAGCGGAATTTCGTTTTCTATTCGTTTTTCTGCAAATATGAACATAACAAAAGTTGTTTATTTTGTTATTTAGAGTAACTTTTGTCATATTCATTTTTGTCTTTTAACAAAGTATAAACGAGATATACACTATAAACTAAAGCGGGAGTCAACTATATCATTGGGCGCTAACGATTAAACCGAACTTAAAAAAACTTGGTATGTCAATTAGCATTAATTCTTCCATGATTATAAGCTATATTAAAATTTTTAGGTTAGAACGGAATTCCCGATATTTCATTGTCTATTTGTTTTTCGACAAACATGCATATAACAAAAGTTGTTTAGTTTGTTATTTAGATTCACTTTTGTTTTATACATTTCTCCAGGAACAATGTGTGGAGCAAGTAATTTACTTAGAAATATTGATATGCTCAACAATTCATTCCAATTTGAACTATTAGGTACCTCACCTGGAAAAATTAATTCAAATCTATGTTAATATTTTGTCCTTAATAACTGAAATCTATGCATAATGCACAGGAGGCGGAAAATATGATAATTTGGAGGACAGTGAAGACTTACATAAAAAAATAATTTTATTATTAACAAATGCCAACAACGGTTATTAACCCTAAACACTGAGATGGGTAAATGTCAAAATAGTGGGCAAAATAAAACCTTGCCAAAAAAATACCATCACCATTCAGCCTCAAATCTATTCCCGGGCGAAGCCGGGTATCTGAGCTAGTATATATATATATATATATATATATATATATATATATATATATATATATATATATATATAATTTTGAACGGGACATCATTTTCGTACTCTCCTAGGAAGGATCGATGGACATTTGAAGAAATTGTTCGAAAATCGCGACATGAGTGCGACCTCAATAGCTGATTTCCCCTGAGGGAAATCTGCTAAAATGCTGTTTATGATAAAATTAAATGGAAATAAACACATTTCATTTCAACCAGGTTTAAGATACGGACTATTTATATTTGGAATCGTTTACAAAATTGTGCTAAAAATTTTCTTAACCATATATGACATCATTATTTCAGTGTAATTATTTCCTCTGTTTCCATTCACGTTTACATCAGTCCAGTTAACGTACCTTACATTAGTTAGTTGAGAGATGACTATTGCATAGTATAGATTCGGTTAAGCCATATGGCCATTGAGGGGTTTGCTCGGGTGACCATCTGAGAACAGTGTAGGCACGCTAAGGAGTCGTCAAGAGGAAAGTATTGCGGTAGATAGGAAGAAAGCTGGGAGGCTGGTAGCAACCTGTTGCTGGGCTGGCTTGCATGAATTAAACATCCGGCAAGGGCAGCTCGCTTCCTTAGAGGTGACCGCAGTCCTCCCCAAACCACCTAACAACCCTTCTCAAGTCTCTCTCTTTTCAGATGCAGCGAATTATTCTACCCAATTCGTCAGGAACAGCTGCTCGAAGAAAATGTTAATCGCCAGACAACCGGAAACCCTCTACTCTTATTAAATATATTAAACAAGGTTATTTTAATGTAAGAATGAAATGCACATTCTATTAAAGAAAAAAAAAATTGCACATTCATAGGCTTCATTTTTATAAATTTATTATAAGGTATAACAGTACAATTTCAGGGAATTGTGTGAAATACGGTATAAATACGTTTACATGTGTATAAAATAAAAAATAAAACTATATTTAAGAAAAAATTTAGTGCCATTAGAAACACCAGACAAAATATGCAAAAGCTTATTATCGTCCTCAAACGACAAAAAGTCCGTCACGCAGGGGCTGCGTAAACTAAGCAGATTTCCCACGTGAAGTTATACAATAGAGAAATCTCCATAGGAGAGCCGAACAGTTACGGCAAAGGGCCGAACTAGCTTTTGGCGGGAAATTCAGTCATCCGTTATCGGCCCACAATTTATAAAAATGCAAATATCTCGGTTAGTATTCAAGATAAAGAATAAATGTATAGAACAATATTTATAGTAAATTAGAACTATTTACTATATTTATATATAATTTACAATAAGATTGGTTCCATAGAATTTTTTGATCCGACGTATGGTAACGGAGATATTTCAAATTTTCGAAAATCCCCCCTCTAAACCCACCCACCTTCCACTGGTCTGATTTCAGCCATTAACGAACTTGATTTGTCTTCTTGCATAAAACGATTAAATATTGAGTTTGGTAACGATCAAACAAAAATTGCGACCGCTAGAGCGTTAACAGACATATATATATACATATATATATATATATATATATATATATATATATATATATATATAATTTTAATGGACCTCATTTTCGTCATCTCCTGGGTAGGATTGATGGACATTTGAAGAAATTTTTCGAAAATCGCGTCATGAGTACGACCTCAATAGCTGATTTCCCTCAAGAATCATACCTTGTTACTTATGATTATTGTTTTACTCTTCTTAACATGTGATTATTGTGTTACTTATGTTAACATATGGTTTTTGTTCTATTTTGTATTTTGTAAGATTGGCGCCAAAACTGAATCTACGAGTTTCCCTAGCCATTACGGTACCGCTGACACTGAGTGTCTCCATTTGGTTTATCTGGTATTTAGAGAGGTCATCTGCAACATTTTCTTGGGCCTGTTCAGTGGAAAACCGTGAGAGATAATCAGCATTGGAATGATGAGCAGTTTGCCTGTTCTCTATACCATAGTTAAAACCGGAGGGAAAATGAGCATAATTGAATATCAGTGTTGCTGAGATTGGTTGGTGAGGTCTTTGCTGGATTGAAAATCGATACTAATATGCAAGGAAAACCAAAATTTTCCTAAACTTTACTCGGCGATTTGAAAACTACATCCAGTTACGAAGTGGAGTAAGTGGTTAGAAATAATGCCATAAAACAACCATATGTTAACACAAGTAACACAATAATCATATGTTACCAAGAGTAAAACAATAATCATATGAAACATACCTATACCTTGAAAAATTTCAGGATGGTCAAACGTATTGTTACGTTTTTGTATTACCAAAACCAGTAATAAACGTTTTTAAGAAGAGTTCTTTTGGATTGCAAAATTAAATACTCGCAAGTTTCACAGTTTTTATCACTGCAAAATTTATTTCACAATGCACAATAAACTTGGTGATTATTCTTAATTACTACTCACAGTATACACTGATAGCGTTACTGTTCTTCAATGAGTCACAGTCCAATAATTCACTGAAATTCACAGAAAGACGGCACTGCACTGTCCTTTGCTTCACGGCACTGCACTGTCTTCTACTTCGCGGCACTGCACTGTCCTTTACTTCGCAGCACTGCACTGTCTTAAACACGGCACTAAACTGTAACTTACAGTCACGGCACAACACTGTTCTCCTTATAAAACCACTTTACCGCACTGTACTAAGTCGCACTGTAGCACTGATGTGAACATCAAGATCGCTGAGCATAAACTGCCTCACGGCTGGCTCGAGCTCCTTTTTATAGGGAGGCGGCATACATCAAAGGGGAACTGTCTAGACTGTTCGAGGTCTGGCTGGAAGGTCTATAGAGGCTAGAACTTTCCTGTCGGCTGCTTTGATCTACGTCACACTTTCCAAATACGCGACTCTCTCTCTCTCTCTCTCTCTCTGAAGAATTATTCATCTATTTAATTTTCGCAACAGTATTTTCAAATCTCACAAGTTATGGTGCACAAGTTGCAGTGCAAATCTCCACAAGTGGTGTGTTTGCTTTAGCACTAACACACTACTTATCCTTTTTGAATTTGAGAATTTTATACACTCGAACGCCCACATTGTGTGTGTGTGTGTGTGTTCATAGTGGGTGCAGTATGTAAGATAATGGCGATTTTGTATGGTTTCATTCGGACCAAAGATACCTCGTTTATGCAAAACTTTTGATCTGGGAAATGCACATTTGTTTAAGATGGATACTTCTGTTAAGGAGCTTAGAGTTTTGAAATTGTCTTCGGGAGCTTCGTAATAGATATATTTACTCTCCCATTGGTTCATTTGCACTTGTCACCTTACAGCTTCCAATGAATGTTAGGGTCCAGTGAAGAGATTTTTTTTTTCTATGTAGAATATGGAAGTCGCAGCTCACAAAGCTTCATAAACAAGAAATAAATATTTCACATTGTTAATGGAGTCAATATTGGTTAAACATCGATTAACGTGTGAATTAATTTCTTAGTACAATACCCCCATTACGCGCTGCATGCGCGTAGTATACAATTCACTGCCATAGCTTGCAAGTGTCACAGCATTCCTGGAGCAACATCTGTTTATGAGGAAAGTCAGCCAGTCTTGTTCCCTCGATGTCATTACCCGAACGCGTGTTGTGTAAACCCTTGAAATAATATTTGCAAGCCCGGGAATGACAATCCGCTATTGATGAATAGAGTTTCTTACAGCTTACATAATGAAATTCAGACAGCAGTAGCTTCTGCCATAGCGAATCCACGGGCCAACAAGTAAGTCTTAAGTTTCAATTCAGCCAGTAACCAAATAAATGTATAAAGATGAAAAGGTCGAAAGTTCAATATCTCATTTATAAAATGTATATGTATCAACGGATGGCTAGAAGTTGAAGGAGTATATGGATAGATTCTACTGAGGGTATAGAGGAAGTCTTCCTTGGTACAACATTAAAATCGGAATAGAAAACATCAACGGAAAAATGATGAGCAGCAATTATGGAATAAAATGCATAAATTTCGCTAATGCTTTAAATTTCGACATTAGTAATGACATGTGCGGGTACAATAACCTCCAATATATGCTTATATAGACTAATCCTGGAGACAGGAAGACAAGTCTGTCACGTAGGGGCTGTGTTAACTAAGCAGATTTCCCACGTGCGTCACGTCTCAAAAATTAAAAGTTCAATGAGAACAATATTGGGTATTTAAGCTTCAAATAAAGTGTTTCAAAACATAATAGAATAATGTTAATATGAGATGCGTAGGAGTGGGGGTTTACTAAAGACCGAAAAATAAAAAATGCAAATATCTCAGTTAATAATCAAGATAGGGAAAAATGTATATAACAATATTTATAGCGAATTTAATTCTCAATAAAATTGATTTTATATAATCTTTCGATCCGACGTATAGTAACTGAGATATTTCGAATTTTCGAAAATCCCCCTCTCTAAACCCCCCACCCTCCCTGGTCCGATTTCAGCCATTAACGAACTTGATCTGTCTTTTTACATAAAACGTTTAAATATCGAGTTTGGTTACGATCAAACCAAAATTGCGACCACTAGAGCGTTAACAGACACACACACACACACACACACACACACACACAGATATATATATATATATATATATATATATATATATATATATATATATATAATTTTGAACGGACCTCATTTTCGTCATCTCCAAGGTAGGATCGATGGACATTTGAAGACATTTTTCGAAAATCACGTCATGAGTACGACCTAAGTAGCTGATTTCCCTTAAGGGAAATCTGCTAAAAATTCACGGATTAATTCCAGAAAGCTATTGATTCAATTCTTCAGACGAAACTAAAAACAACCAATCTAGTCAAAGGATACAAGGACTTGGTTCGTATATTGTGGTAAAACTACTGACGAATGGTAAGCTACATTATTGGAGTGGCTTCACAATTGCTTCACAAAGTTGATTGGCCCGTGAATGAGTGGATAGAAGTTCACTGATAATTCCCTTGGTTGGTCCCCTAGTGCAGAGGTCATCTAGAAATTAAAATTATTATAGAGATAATTATGAAACTAGTAATGAGCCTGTAAGTTTTTAATTACTCGTATTTCGTCAATTTCGTTATTTCAATAAATAAATCTCAGAATCCTAATAATATTGCAATCATTATTTATTGGGAAAGACCATGTTTAAAACTATTATATCTTACCTTTGTATATAAAACTTTATTTAAATAATTGAAAAACTGAGCTCACCTAAAATGTGACCTTCTCTTCCTTAAATCTAAGAAATGGGAGCAGACGCCCTACAACCAACCACTGGGTATAGAACGAATTTATTAAGATAAGTGGAAGGTAGCCCCTTTATTCAAGGAATGAACGTTATTTCTCGTAATCCCACGACACAAAACTTTGCTTAGACTGCAGCAGTTTTTATTCAAAGTAGTCCATTAAAATATTGATTTTAACCAAACTTAGGTAATTGATTAATTTTTAGTAATATAAAAACGAAATTTAAACTGTGCAAGCTTCAGAAATCGTAGGTATCTAACGCTATATTTGTAGATTTGTGTAATAGTCTATGATTAAAAGTTTCTAGTGGTTGTTAGTGAGGCATAGGCTCATTAAATAAACATGATTTTTTCATAATTTTAGACCAACCTCTTATCACCACGGCTATACTGAATTTACGCTCTATCATTAGGCATTTGATGAGCTTATGTTGACAGCACTATGACATTAAATGAACTTATAAAGGAATATTGTCACATTTATTTCTTTATCAGGGAAGAATGCGTTTCAGGTCTATCCACGAAAATTGATTCATTATATAAATGTTTATATGGCTGATTTGATGCTAATCCTTCTACCTAAGTGCTTTGAAAAATGAATCACACCCACTATATTTTTCCTGTTGCACGTTTAATACTATCCCAATAAAAGTATAACCTTTTATTGTAAACCTTAAACTTTTTATAGTTATATGTGCTCTTTTTTTTTATCTACTTCATTATTTTTGTAACAATCCTTGTTAATCCTAGCAAACATTTAAATACAAAAATAAAATTCAAGAGAATGCGAATGAGTCGAGAAATAATTAAACGAAACAAAAATTTTCATATAAATTCTATCGGAGCAATTCTGTTCGAAAAAATCCGTTCTCGTTGCTAGTCGGAATAAATTGAAGTGTCAGAAGTTAAACTTAAAGTGCGAATGGTAGCAAATTTACAATGTAACTAGAAGAAAGATTAAAAAATAAAAAAAAGAGACAGAGAGAAGCTAACAAGGTATGAAAAAACGGGACTGATCAGAGGCTAAATTGGATTGAGCCTCGACTGAGAGATAAATAGCAGCCTGTTCTAGCTCCGGTAGGTAACCTATTAATTTACCCGGAATTCACGAATGAAATGTTTATTTTACTTACTTAATCAAGTAAACTGAGTAATTTCTATCCCACAAGTAAGAGATTATTCCTTTAATTATTTACATTTATTTTTGTTGTCTTGGTCATTTTTTTTTCTTCCCTCTGGGTGAAAATTAGTATTTGCCGAAGTAGAACCTCTATTTATCCTAAAAGGTGAATATCAGGGCCTCAGAAAGTCTGGCGTTACTACTACTTATTATAATAGGCACGGTAGAACTTTATTTGGTCCATGTCCTGAATCCTGGGTAAAAAAGGAGAGAGTGCACCTCACCTCACACAAGATTACATAGAAGATTGTTACTGGTAAATACCTTCGGAACACATTTTCATTTTGGGAAGGGGGTAGCAAACAACAGTTCCTTAAAAAGTGGTCATGAACACAAATAAGTCCCTAGATCTGAATTTTGGAACATTTAACGCGCAGAGCATATTGGAAATGGAGCGAGGTAAACATTAGGTAAGGCGAAGATTGAGCGGTCTCTCTGAGGAATGGTGTGTGAATAAAAAATCAGATGGCACCATATGACTCCTATGCAAACCTAATTAATTAAGTAAACAAAATATTTGGTTGCACTCCATTTAAAATTGTTTCATTTGCAAGTAATGTAGAATATCATATATACAAATGTATCGGATCAAAAAAATGTCATAGAACATACTTTATGCTTATTTTTATAAAAAAAACAAAAAAAACAAACAAGGTGAATTAAAAATGTTTTACATCTATAAGTCGTGCACATAAATATGTCTTTTTGTTTTTCAAACATCTCTAAACTCTCCTCCGCTTAGTCCATGTTGAACAAAAGGAGAAAAAAAGCTAGTCGTTTGAAAATCCTAAAGAAAAATTTCAATATTCTAAGGCAAGGCGTTATTGAGTTTTGCGAGATACTTACAAAATTGACACCAAAACCTGTCAAAATGGAAACAGGGGTTCTTCAAAACATATAATTCTATTTAAATCTGAGAACCTAGCATTTACATACTAAAAAATCTAATTCTGACTGTCTTACTATGACTTACGACGAAATATTAATTTGAATTAGGTATAAAGCGACATCAAGAGTAACCAGAGAAACTTAGAATGCACCAGCATAAACAATTTCTTTTCTGAGGAAAAAAATATTTTTGTTTAACTACATAAATCGTTTTAGAAAAAATGGGAAATATGAGATTCTAAAATTAGTTTTTTAACTTCACAAACACCTATATGGTCAAATAGTATTTCTATACATTCTTGTATTTTATTACATAATCTATTGAATGTTATACGTTCTTGACAATTACAAATGAAAAGCCTTAAATATTAACTTCTCAAAAATATTAAATTTTTATGTGTTATAAAATATGTTACAGCAATTTTTTCTTTCGTTACGAACACATTTTTTTCTATTACAATCCTTCAAAACTTCCAATTCTATTTTGTAAATTCATTTAGTTGCTGTCCTTTAGATGTTCATCAATTTAAATGTGCTGGGGTAACCATCTCTGGTTTGATGATCGGTCAATGTCGGAACAAGTTAATATAAATATTTCATATTTTTATACAATGTTAAAAGGTTTGGTTTTGTCACAGTTGGTTTATGTCCATGAAAAACATGTGTGTATAAAATTGTTTTACATTTAGGGATGAAATAAATTTATATTTTATAATGAAGGTTTTAAGCATTAGTAGTCATAGCCAGTGGGAATAAAGTTAATAAGGATTTTGAAAGTCAAGTGGAGATTCCGTTTATTGACCATGCCATAAACATTGTAATTCATTCTCAAATAGTTGTCTACAAATAAATCAAAGACGACCTCATAAATGTGTTAATTAAATTTATTTACTTAACACATTTATGAGGGTAGAACATTTAGATGAATGCATTAATAACGATGTTTGAATAAATATCTGTTTAAAAACATTACGAGATCTGTAGTAAAGTAATTTAATTTGTAAGTGAAATGTTATGTCCCCGAAAGTAGAGTACTCTTCAATTACAGAGCTGGTACAATGGTGAAGTTCTCGGGTCTCCTATATCCCGGGGCAGTGGGTTCTAGTGCCCTTTAATGCCCTCTATGGGGGATGAGCTGTGTGTTCGGATTAATTAACTGTAAATGTTAGGTATATATCTTTGATAATGGAATCAATATGTGATTAATTGGTAAACTAAACTCTGCGCCAAAAGTTAATAATTTATCTCATTAACTTGCTGCTTTACCCGTCCTTGAAGGTTGAAATTGGAATGTTTTCGTTTGGAACATAAGAATTGGACTAACCTTTCCACAAAATCATCCCGTCATATTCAGGTTGAATGTCCTGAAACTTGTATGGAAATTCCCAGTCAGTTGTAATTTAATAAGTAGCAATAGTCAAACTTATTTTTCGAATAACTGTAATCCTAGAATGAAATGTAATGATAATGATTTTTCGTTGAAATTAATGTGAACACTTAATAATTTCTTTATTGTCTTCAAATTAAAGTCATATTATAGTTTCTTGTAGTTTATAGTTGAATTAAAATTGCTTCCCTTGGAAAAATAATTAAGTTTATTCTAACTAGTCCCACATTCCTGTTAAAGGTAAAAGAGTATTTTTTAGATCATATTGACAAAAAGTCCGTCACTCAGGGGCTGCGTAAACTAAGCAGACTTCCCTCGTGAAGTTTAACAATAGATAAATCTACATCCTGGTAACACAACACCACCGTGAATAAATACAACCGGAAATAAAAAATGTTTCATCCAATTTCAATAACCTGCCGACAGGAAGCTTTAGATTAGAAATGAAACCAAACGGGTCTGCCCGCCTCACACCGGAAAGAAAAACAACTATTGAAATATATTAGAATATAACATATTAATTTTATTGAGAACTATTTACTATATCCAGTACTGTAATTAATAATGAGTCAGAATAATTGTTATCTCAATCAATCAAATTGTAGTAGTCCAAAACCTTAATACGGGGGGGGGGGAGGGGTCACCGGGACATATTTGCATGTATCTCGTATAATAAAGGTCTCATGAATCCAATATTTTGTATTTAAACTTCAAACAATGTGATTTATTATGTAGCAGAGGATTGTTTATATAACATGAGTAGAAGTGGCGGTTTGCTGAAGGCTGAAAACTGAAAAATGCAAATATCTTGGTTAATATTCAAGATAGTGAATAAACGTATATAACAATATTTATAGTACATATAATTTGCAATAAGATTGGTTTTATCCAATTGTTCGATCCGACCTATGGCCGACCTGGCAAAGGGCCGAACTAGCTTTTGGCGGGAAATTCAGTCATCCATTAACGGCCCACAATTAATAAAAATGCAAATATCCCGGTTAGTATTCAAGATAAAGAATAAATGTATAGAACAATATTTATAGTAAATTTGAACTATTTACTATATTTACATATTTATATATAATTTACAATAAGATTGGTTCCATAGAATTTTTTGATCCGACGTATGGTAACGGAGATATTTCAAATTTTCGAAAATCCCCCCTCTAAAGCCCCCCCCCCTCCTCTGGCCCGATTTCAGCCATTAACGAACTTGATCTTTCTTTTTACATAAAACGACTAATTATCGAGTTTAGTAACGATTAAACAATAATTGCGACCACTAGAGTGGTAACAGACAAATGTATAGATGTAATATATATATATATATATATATATATATATATATATATATATATATATATATAGTTTCTAAAGGACCTCATTTTCGTCATCTCCTTGTTAGCATCAATGGACATTTGAAGAAAGATTTCGAAAATTGCGTCATGAGTACGACCTCAATAGCTAACTTCCCTTAAGAGAAATCTGCTAAAAACTCTAATAAATTATATTTAGTGACCAGAAGTCGGAATTTAAAACTCTGACAAAACACAATTTTTAACAATTCCAAAATGCAATCTAAATGGAATTCGTTCTTTATGTTTTTCACATAAAATGAATACCAACGAAAATATTGTCGATCTTAAATTATGGCTTCATAGCTATCCCCACTCATGTTGGTCGTAGAAAAGAATGAAATGACCGCAATGACAATATTCATATCCTTGATACATATAAAAAAGATTCAGAAATCTGTCTAGGCATATGGAATATTAATTTTTATTCATTGAACTGAAATTGAAAGTAAATATTTTAAAATTAATTAAACTGAATAACGTTTCTGGACATTAAAATTTATATTAAGCATAACGCGTTCTAAAATTTGTATAACATTGACCAACTTGTGTTTTGAAGTCGAAGTAAATCCCCTCCCCCGGGGACAATTGTAAAGTATAATATAGTGCATGTTAGCAATACTCATCCCCTTAATTCAAATGCACATAAATTAGTAATGATTTCTCAATTTTAGTGAGACGTTTTCACA
This sequence comes from Riptortus pedestris, assembly GCA_019009955.1. Lineage (NCBI taxonomy): Eukaryota > Metazoa > Arthropoda > Insecta > Hemiptera > Alydidae > Riptortus > Riptortus pedestris. The sequence continues at coordinate 150,376,959 of CM032228.1, read as the reverse complement.
GAACGAAATGAAGTCTTTAGCGTCCAGGATTCGGAAGACAAAATTTCGAAATTTATTAAAGAAACCAGGGTTTAATAACCCAAACTGTAATTAAAAATCAAGGTGTGCTTTAGATTTTCTCGAAAAACCCCATATTATACATTATACGATGACATTGACGAATATGTGTATTGACGTCGAAGACCCCTTACTCCTGAAAAAATATTTGAATTCTCATATAGCCAATGTAGAAAATCTGAAAAACCTTTGTTGATGCTTTTACCTATGTGAGTGTATATAATATATATATATATATATATATATATATATATATATATATATATATATTGTTTTAAAATTCTAACTATGTTTATTTTGACTCATTGACTGTGATTCGCGATGGTTTGAAAGAACTCTTACGTAATTTATTCATGTGTGGAATCACAATAGCTACGTTTTCTAAAGACATCCCGCTAAAAGCAATTTAATGTTAGACTTCTTTATTGAGAGAAAAAAAAAGTGTTTTGGGTTTTTTTTTTTTTTTGTAATTTGCTCGCTACCAAGAAGGAATATTAAAACAGTCGAAAGAGTAAAATAGATTTATAATTTAATTTCCTATAAGGATATGATCATAAACAACCACAATGGCCCCTTGTCTTTTGGGATTCCTTTCCTTTGTCTTTATCTGCATGATTTCAATTTTGGTTAGTGTGGTTAACATACTCTAAAGTTTATATCATAGTTTTTTATTATATATTTTGATTATTTAAGGCATATTTGGAAAACAAAAAAAAATTGATTTTGGCCCGCGTTTCATGGTTTACGAAAATGTACTAAAAATTAGCCCCATTAAAAACTGGAATTCAATTTTCCAAAAGAATTCGCTATGAAAAATGCCACATCCCTTTGAAAATTTCAAAGTTCGTAGAGCGGGGGAAGCACTGCAGAAGATAAGAATATCGAAGATAACCCCAAAAGATATTACACATGGCACTATTATGACCCAATAAAAATGAAATCGATGTTCCAAAAATTGTAGTCTCGGTGGATAGAGCTAGTATAGTAAATCACCCTGTATTGAGGTTTATTTCACTAAACATTTCAAGTCTAGCTTATATCTGTTTTTACTATAGGAGAATTAGAGAACAAGATATGAGTCAAGGTGATCCGTAAACTTTCAAGAACATGGAAAATCTGCTTTGTTAAAACAGCCCCTGCGTAAAGAAAGATTCATCTATCCAACAAAAATGAAATCGTCTCCAGAGCATGGGCCAAGTTACCTAACTTGAAGACATGATAAACAATTCCAAGAGGAGCGAAGATGGAGTTTCCTGCCGTGACTCAATACTTTACAGTGATGTCCGCCCACAGGTGGCACGTGGTTAAGAGGGCTAACACTCACGACTCTCCAAGGAAAATATTTCATATCATCGTTTTTAAAAAGCTCCTTTCCACCTCCGTGTACTCCTGCAGCGACCACTATGGCCGGAGTGTCTGTTGCTATCTCACTTAATATTGCTTGTATACTTACCAATGGCCCAATTTTTAGCAGATTTCCCTTAAGGGAAATCAGCTATTGAGGTTGTACTCATGACGGAATTTTCGACATTTTTCTTCAAATGTCCATCGATCCTACCTAGTAGATGACGAAAATGAGGTCCGTTCAAAACTGTATATATATATCTATATATATATATATATATATATCTATATATTTGTCTGTTACCGCTCTAGCGGTCGCAATTTTTGTTTAATCCTTACCAAACTTCATATTTAAGCGTTTTATGTAAAAAGAAAGATCAAGTTCGTTAACGGCTGAAATCGGACCAGTGGGAGGGGGGGTTTAGAGGGGAGGATTTTCGAAAATTCGAAATATCTCCGTTACTATACGTCGGATCGAAAAATTATACAGAATCAATCTTATTCTAAATTAAATTTGCTATAAATATTGTTATATATATTTATTCTCTATCTTGAATATTAACCGAGATATTTGCATTTTTCAGTTTTCACCAAACCGCCACTTCTACTCATGTTACGTAAACAATACTCTGATACATAATAAATCACATTATTGGAAGTTTAAATACCAAAAATTGTATTCAAGAGACCTTTATTATACGAGATACATGCAAATATGCACTGGTGACTCCCCCACCCCATCTTAAAGTTTTGGACTACAAAAATTTTATTGATTGAGATAACAATTATTCTGACTCATTATTAATTACAGTACTAGATATAGTAAATAGTTCTCAATAAAATTAATGTGTTATATTCTGATATATTTCAGTAATTGTTTTTCTTTCCTGTGTGAGGCGGGACCCGTTTGTTTACATTTCTAACCTAACGCTTCCCGTCGGCAGGCTATTGAAATTGGATGAAACATTTCTTATTTCCGTTTGTATTTATTCACGGTGTTCTGTTAGCAGTATGTATATTTATCTATTACTAAACTTCACGAGGGAAATCTGCTTAGTTTACGCAGCCCCTGCGTGACGGACTTTTATTATTAACAAACTGTCTTCTACTGAAGCGTTCCTTAAATTAGAGTGCCGTTTTTATTTTATTTTCATTTAAAAAAAAAAAAAATAAAAACAAAAAACTGAATTTTTCGGAATAATTAATTTACAGGATGTAGGTTCATCCTAATAAAGACCAAAAGTCCTTAATCCTTCACAATTATCTATTATTTCGGAGAGGCACTTTCAGAGCACTCACTCTTCAGTCCCCTGCCGATATACACAATCACCAAGACATGAGCGGAATAAAATATTATACTATTGTTCTAAAGAGATTGAAAATGGTCAATAATCTTCAAAGGAATGAAGTGGTAGGCTAAACCATAAATTATAACATTTTTTGAAGTAAATTTATACTAGAACAAAAGAAGGAAATAATAGTAAACATTAAAATCAATAAATTCACGCGTTCCAGGCAGATAAAATAAACAATAAACCATTTGTATTATAAAAAATAATTAAATGAGCAACATTTAATTAAGTTTATAGTCATATAATAAATCGATATCAGAGGACCCCAAATGAGACAAAAACATAACATAAATATATCTCTAGAATATGCTGGATGGTAGAGAACCAACTGATAAGGATCAATAAAAAGGCTTTGTCCTCTACTATTGTTTTTAGTTTTATGGAAAGTGCACTTTCGGAGTCAGCGCTCCATCGTCAGTGCCTGCTGACAAATAAATCTAACAATCTTAGTATGGTCAATATTGTAAAAAACAGTCACAAAACAAAAACATTAAAAGCAAAATAAATCCAGGATAAAAACAATAAAAAATTTAATAAATAGTCAACTGATAAAATTCAAAAAGTAAAAAAGTTAAAAACGATAAGCGTATGTCAAAGATAAAAACTAAAAATCTATAAACTATAAATACAATTAAGAACTTTCCTTTCTTCGTAACGTAATCATATTCGAATAGTGGTGCTTCTCACCCTTTACGTGTGTCAAGCATTCGGCCACTTTTGTTACGTGCTCCTTTAACCCTAGAAGTACCAAGGATGGGGGGGGGCTCCACAAATTTTTGTTTTTGTTCCCAATCACACAATTTTAATGGGATATTATTGATATTTTATGTGTTCCTCAGAAAAACATCCTAGAATGATGGCATAACAACAAAATTAAATAAAAAAAATTCTATGTTCAGAAAATAATTTTTTTTTGACGTATGGGCTCGAGGAGCCCCCCCCCCTTGGTAATGCAAGGGGTAGTTATACACTGTGGCCAACACAGTGGCCCACTGATATTTAATACTACTTTTAACTAGTAATTCAAGTGTTATTAATTATATTGCTTAAATAATAATTACTTTGATGTAATTTTAACATACGCAAACCTTCTCAAGTTTTTTCCCAATAAAAAATATATATATATTCTCCCCATATAATTTTTTTTCATATAAAAATATATTACTGAGATCGTTATAATTATTGCTCCTGATAGATACTTTTTAGAAAAGAGAAGATTTTCTAGGTTGTTCCCAACTAGGGGAACAGTTAGTCCATGCTGCATCCTGGACACAAGATGGAGAAGAAATAGTGCTGGCCGAAGAAAGTACTTTTTATTTGAACTGTCTGAGAGTTTAGTAAAATTGTGTGTTGCTGAAAGGAGTAAAAATCTTGAGGGCATTCCTAGGATCTTTAGAGAAGGCCATGGAGCATGTTCGAGAACTGATTTATCCACAATTGGAGGAACAAGGTTCATCAAGTGGAAGGCTAAGGTGTTACACTTCTGTTAGAGAAGCCAAATGAAAAAAAGAAAAATACAACAACCTATCAGTGTGTAACAAACACTCAGGAAAAAAATTATTGTGCAAAATCACCGATAATTGCAATTACGAATCTGATAATTAGATTTTCTTAAATTATTATTCTATTATAATATTATAATAACTTAGATATAGATAACTTTTTATTCTAACAATGTTTAGATATGTTCCTATAGTAGAATAAAATTATATTTAATTTAAAGTCATCCTTTTTTCCCCAACCAAACTTTTTTTTTATTTAATTTTTTTTTCCACAGGTGTCATAAGAAACGTTCATTAAACATAATCCAATAGAAATAAATTTTTTAAAAAAATATAGAACCAAAATAAAAGGTTTTTAAGGTTGTGGGCTCAAGGAGCCCCCCCCCCCGTCTCATGGCAATCCATGCGTCCTAGGAGAGGTCGGTAATACTAGGGTTAATCTGGCCCTGAGGTATCTTCGTCCTTGACTGATATATGGCACGTGGACGGCTATCAAGGGGTCATAAGTTTTAAATTTATTGGAAGGCCATTACAAATATTGATTTTATGTATACTGCTTAGAATGCTATAGCAGTCTTGATTATTGCGTTGTTATAATAATTATATATTATTTTTAAAAAGGCATTTTTAATGACTATAATTATTATTTCATATTATCAATCAGTGGATTTGTTAGGGTAGTCATTACTAGCAGTCATAGCCCATTTGGCTAAAGCAAGTCATAGTAGGAAGGCGTTATAAACAGTAGTCAGTCAGCTGATAGCCGAACCATGACGTGACAGTACTGATCTGATCGACCGAGAAGATTCCTCTGGGAGATCCAACTCACTGTTTATAAAAGGGGTTACTTAGTGTTCCTTCACCCGGCAACACTTCAAACCTCAGTGAGCATTTGACGAATTAGTACTACCCCGAAAGGCTGCATTCATACTATACCCGTTATCAAGAAATGAAAAAAATATATATATAAAAAAAGGTACTGCCAATAAGTACACAGAAACATTTCAGTTATTTTCCCCCTCCTTCTAGTAACTATATCTTCCTTGGGGCTTTTGCTCTTTTTCTTTTATTAACAAGGATCTTCTCAAACTACAGTTTGGATTTTAAGTCAGCATTGTGAAGTTTTTATATTTACAGGTTATTGTTCTCGTGAACAGGGACGATATTGACTGATACAAGGCTGTCAAATGGTAATGCAGTGGTTTCCCAATGCCTTCTGAATCCATACCATGTAGCAATAATATTTTTATTGTTATTTATTTACGTATACTTTATAATACTATGGCTTGTTGGGGTGGGTTATCTACACCTTACCACCCTTCTCTAGCCAGTATGGGGAGTAGGTTTGTTATTTTGTAAGTTGATCAATAAATAATCTCCTATTGTTCACGCTAGAATAGAACCCATAACTCTAGTTTTGCCAAGTTTATTAAGACCAAAGCTTAAACAGAAATTGCTATCCAGTGCCTCCTTCTATCCATCCAATCATAAAAACATTAGGATCAAAAAAATCCTTTAATACCACTAAAATCATGGAGTAGAGAATATTTTACTGGAATCCAGAGGCTTTAGAGAACCACCCCTCTTTAGCCTGTAGAATAATGATAGGCATTAGCCAGTATGAGCATAATGTCTAAAGTTTTACAGTACTTTCTAATTTTACCCTACTGATGTAAAGTCAGTCGTTATTTGTAAAAGGATAATTTGCAATCATAATGTGATGAAATCTCACTATTCGAAGCGAAGAGTGCATTTTTAATATTTAATACTCGGCTTTAAGCCCGCCACTCCCACATTTTAGGAAATCCAAATTATGTATGATGTAGACAGCTAGGAGATTTCAGATGAGGACATTATGCGACAATTTAAAGTGCCTTAAAATGATATATCCCTATATAAGCATTTTACCAGTAATGGTTATTTCAGGATGAGCTACGATTCAATCCATTAACCCATTTGGACTTTAATTTCATGTAATGGTTAAACCTCAAGTGTAGTAACGACCTAATCTAAAACGTTACTTGTATGAATCAACCAAAAAGTATAGTGATGATTTGTTACAAGTATTTATTCCAAGCGGTAAACCTCTTTATTAGAGAGATATTATTTATGGTACTGTTGAATCCCTCTTCAAACTTCTAATCTTCCAAGTCTGAGTGTGGGTCGTTAACGAACCACCCTTTTCTAGCCAGGGTGGGACTAAGGATTTTATCTAACGCGTTCATCACTAAATAAATTCCTCTAGTCCAGGAGTGAATCGAACTCACCACTCAAGGTTTAACCATGGGAGACTAGGGCTAACGCTCTCACTCACATGGCTAACCTGAGCCACTCAATTTTGTCTTCACTTAGGTTAGGTTTGAAAAATATTTTTGTATTAGTACTATGAGTAACATGGATCATTGATTTCCCCAAAATAAATATAAAAACAATTACATTACAAGGCTTTTACTGTAAAATTAGTATTATTTGATTTGTAGCTATGGCGTTAGTAGGGTTACTGCTAAAAGAAGATGACATTTTCCATCATTATTTTTTGTTTTTGAATTCGGCCTCTATTTAAATCCCACCCCTACTAATGGTATTTTCGCTTAACGAAATTAGATCGCTAATCATGTAGGCTGAAAAACTTAAATTTTAAGTCTTCTTTTCTTGGGTTTCTTATTACGGGAGAACTAAATATTCGGATTTGAGATTACATTATCTGCATGTCAATCCACCTTGAGGGAAAATTGGCTAAGTTTACGCAGCGCCTGCGTCACTTACTTGACTTACTTTAAGCTAGAATTTCAAATCATTTTCGTAGGTGTTCATGTAAAGCTGTCCCGATTTGCAAGCCGTTTCATACATTCATTTAATGAGTACACACAAATTAGCTCCATTGTTACAGGAATTGGATTTTACAGAATTCAAATTCTATTAATTAATTTGTACATCGTGACTAAATGTTCGTAATTCCTTTTATTGGGAATCAACGAGTATAATTATTTGATAATTATTCAAACAAAAGTCTATTTCAGTGAGTGGGTGAAGTAATATGTGTGGGCGTCTATTTTATCAATAATAGATGCCTGACCCAATGAGAATAAGCTGTCACCAACGGCGGAAATCAATGAAGAGTCAATCTAGTTATTGATAACACAATATTTTCTCACCTGTTCGTCATTAGACTACACTAAATAAACCAAACAATACCGAAACTTATTGATTAATTTATGATGCTAGTCGGAGCTTTTTATACTGTGAAGTTAGAATGAATATAAATATATAGTCCCAAATGGGAAGTCTAAAGTAAAATACTCTCTGATACCACGTAAAGCCTACGGAGACACCTAATGTGTTTACTAGAAAGACTATTTATCTATATCTATAAATCCGGGTGAACTGCAGAATGGTAGTAAATCCTAATTTTTTAATGTACCTTACTGTAGAATCTGAAAATCATATTAGCGAAAGTTTACATTATTTAAACCCCCCACCCGATGACAGTGGTACGAATTTTGGATTAAAGAATCTAATACTTCTGCAATGGCCGGTGTGACAGAATAATATGCCCGAGGAGTGACATGATTATGGGTTCAGTATAAATAAAGATTAGACGAAGTACATAATATCACCAAGATATAATAAAGAAGTGGAGGATTATATCTTGCATTGTCGAAAAAGTTAGCCTCTTGTATGTACGAACTTGATCTTTATTTATTTAAGTATTTTGGAGTAACAGAGAGTAATTATATACAAGTTGAAATTAGAACTTTAATGTTTGCAGAGATCAGAATGCGCTTTGAATCGGCACCTTCTCTCGTAATGCAATCCTGGTGAAATTCAATCAGCTGTTAGTCTCATAATCGTGCATGGCAGTAAAACAATTACTTAAAAAGCTTTTTTGGTTAACTTTAGCAGTATAATTATGGAAAATGAAAGATTCGATGGTTTTATAGTTCTGTAAAGTAATTATTGTGTCCAATTGAGACCACTATTAAATGACCTATTAATTTAGGACAAAAGCATAGCAAATAATATCTCCGTTCGTGTTGCATCTGAGTAAAACGTTTTAAGATTTAATTTGATTTTAAGTAATAAAGATGAATAAAACTTCTATTTTTTGTCACATATATTTGGTTGTTTCTAAATGTTAAATGACAATCTTCCCCTCACCCTCTTCCTTAACCAATTAATGCGGCTAACGATCTAATATCTAAAAATCTCAAAGAAACTGGGAGACCGACTTGGGGAGGCCCATGGAGAGGTAATAGAGAGGAATCGGGCAGCCAGAAGAAAAGAACAACCCCTCAGATAAGCCATACCCAGCAAATAGGTAATCTAAAATCCTCAAACCTACACGGCAGGTATTGTCACTTGAAGGCAATTATTCTCGAGCGTGGCATGCATTCATAAATAAACTGCTCATTAGTCAATTACTATATCCTTATTGGTAACTAAATTATATCATTATTAGTCAATGGTTATCTCATTACAATACAGTTATGTTTACTTCATTGAAACAGGCAGTTAATTATCCTCCAACAGTTGACGTATAGTATGCTAATTATGTTTCAATATCCTCTTAAACAATACATCTAAGCACTCTTACATAAAATAATTGTTTAAGTGCATGTATATTGCTGATTTTGCTGTCTATGTAAATGAAAATACAATGTTAACTTGGCCCAGTTCTTGGTCTTGGCGAATATTGGAGTAGCGTATCTAAAAAGTATCTGTATATAAATCTTCAAAAATGTTAAATCTTTGTAACACAGTTGCCACGGTAGATTAGTTTCAATTTTATTCCTTATTACTGGCTTGCAAAAGGTAAATCAACTAGTAAACCTAGGAACCCGACTCTTATCAGTCTTGTAAGATAGTTTCAGAGGATATAATAATAATGTAATATGTATGAACACATTGACAATTGAGCCTCATTTCTAGAACTTGGAAAGTTACTCAAACAAATGGAAATGACCAATAAAAAAAACTAAAAAAAAACCAAGAACCTTTGCTTTTAAAAAATTAAACTTAAATTTCACTCTGAATCACTTTCATTATCCACACCCACGTTACATCTATCAGCACAAGAACAGGCACAGTGTTGCAGACATAAATAATGGCAACATTCCTTGCAAGAATATTTGGTGTATCGTTTTGTTTTATTTTCCAAGCAAAATCCGCAGCGCTGGCGTCCACCAGCATCAGTAGCTGCTTAGTTGCTTGAAGCTCGTGGTGGTATTTGATCATTGGGAAGGAGTTCTCGAAGACGTGAGATCATGGTGCGTGGCAAATTGCTAAACTGCACTCGCATAATCAACTGATCTCTGATTAGTTCAACTGAACTGTCGAGCTAGGCGAGCTTGAGGAATACTAGGGCAGGGGACCAGGCACCCCTCCCTCCATCAAACTTATGACAAAAAACAGAACTGGTCATCTGTAAGATGACACGCGTGTATTGGAGTGTTAAATTAACTAATATTTAAGGATAATATTTGTTCTTTTTTTGTAAATATTCCTCTGCCTTTAGCAACTGAAAAGCATGAGAGCTTTTATATGAAGCCTAGAATTATGTTTTGGGACTGGCATCCCTACTCTAGCTGACAACCAGAGTTGAGCACTAAATAGTTTTCCAAGGTAAAACCCGTTGCTAAAAGGCTCGTAAAGTAGGGGTTGAAAAGATTTTTTAAGCATATTGAGTGTGAGTGTATTGACTAAAGGCGTAAGAAGACAGGCCTGAGCCCTGTTATCCCTAACTTCCAGGCCGTTTCATCCCCCTCCCTGCTCCTTTCATGTTCGCTCTCACTCAGTCAAAGCTCCTCAGCTCGGATCATTGACCACGCCTCCTCAAGTCACCCGAGATAATGCTCTTTATCAACCCAATAGGATTCTAGCATTAGTTTGGCTACGCCATGGCCACAAGGTTACAATTCAACTCGTTCCTGAGTCGAAAGGCAAAAGGTTTATAAAGAGAAAGCATTGTAGAAAAATTGTAGCCAGTTCTCATTTCGCAATCAGGAATATAGCCTAGCAGGTCATATAACCAAACTGATTTGTCAAGGATGGTATTTGGAACACAACACTACCCATCGTAATCGTTTAATATGTTTAACATAGTCTTTTTTTGGGGATCATGTTTGCATTATCATTTACTAATTCAGCTAGACTGCCGGAATGGCGATTAAATTTACAGATATCGAATAACATAATATATATTCAGCTACTATTACATAACTGTAAAATTTTTGTAAAAAAATGTATGAATGTATTCTTGTAAATTTTTCAATTATAATTAAATATCATTGTGATTATAAATCTAAACATAATTCAATATTACAATTAAAAGGTAGAGTAACAATACAAAAAAATATTTAATTTAATATAATAAAATTTTACATATTAATTATTGGTAGTTTATTAAAATATCTATATAAGTGCACAGAGTATTGATATTTGCTATAAACAAAATATATACTGTTCTAAAAAGAGAGTAAAAAATAAAATTGACACCGAAAAGGATGAGACCATAACTACAGCTTTCCAGGGGCGAATAGCTGGAGAGCAAGATCAAATTCCTACTTCTGATATTCTCTATATGTGTAACAATAGCGCACTCCATATTGTACAACATGTACGCCTTTTACTATATCCCGCATTATCGGGAGGATCTGTGGTAGCTATCGGCTGGTAAATACAATTCGGACATTACATCACTTCTTCTTATACACAGCCCCTTCTCTGGGAGCCCCGCCTCCTTACAGTTGCCAGCTGACCGCTCTACTGTCTCCACGACACATAGATCTCAGGGTTCGAACTGTATTGAGAAATTACGCTCAGACGCTCCTCTGGACATTCCGTCATCTACGAAGGATCCACGGTCTATTTCATCTCGTGAATAAAAAAGTCCGCCACTCAGGGGCTGCGTAAACTAAGCAGATTTTCCTCATGAAGTTTAACGGTAAATAAATCTACATACTGGTAACACAACACCATCGTAAATATTAAGAGAATAAATACAAACGACAATAAGAAACTTCCCGACGGGAAGCGTCTGAAATGTAAACAAACAGGTCTGCCAACCTCTTACCGGGAAGAAATACAATTACTGAAATATAAATATTTTAAAAAAAATCAATTGACATCGTGACCTCTTTATTTTAATATCGAAGATCATTCGACTAACGAATTAAATATCTACTGGAACTGAAAAAAAATGCATTTAAAAAAGTCTTACATTAAACATTTTTGAAAACATTATAAAATATGTATAATATACACTTCTAAGAAGTTAAAAACTATTATGCGTAAACATATTTTATTAAAAAAAATTGTCTGAATTGAGTAGTAATAGTAGTAAAGTAAATTTTATTCTCCAATTAATTACATTTCGATTATTTCGGAAATACATAATTATTTACATAGTGGTAGGTATATACCGTTAGCACAAGTGACATATGATAGATAAAGTTTATAACAAATATATAAGACATGCTTCTATCTAAATATTTAAAGATTGTATTACAAACTTGTAATATTACATAATATTGATAAAAATAAAATAATGATAACAGTAGAAGTGTTTCCGAATTATAAGGTCATAACAACAACTAAATCTATGAATTGAATTCTATACAAAAGAACCTGCGATATCTTTCAGCACACTCCAGATATCTATATAATTTAATGTAATCTCATCCGCACAGGATGGATATTACTTGATCCCTCCTGAGAGTAGTTCGGCCAATAGCTGCAAGGCCGAACTCCCTGAGGATGGGGCAAACATCAAGGAAGTGGTGGGTGTCTTCAGGTTCCTGGAGGTTACGCAGTGAACAGATGGCGCTCTCATCCCTAATCCAAGGCTTATTATTCAAGTTGAGAGTTTCTTTCCTGGTTCTGGCTATTGCTCTCATATAGTGGAGATTATTAATTTTAGGGTTTGGGTGTGAAATGAGAGTTCTTTGTACAAGTCATGGATTTGTGCATCGGCAAGGTTTCGCTTAAATTCATCAACTTCTATTGACTGTAATTGAGGGTGGTAACTTGTAGATAACCCGTCCCGATTAGTCTAAGTGGCAAAAAGTGGACGTTAATAAATAATAATAATAGTTGACTGAAATTGCTTGAGTAATTTCTTTAAAATTTTGTTCTTCTCGCTGATAGGGGTTTTAAAAAAATTCATAATTGTACATTCACGGACTCTTCAAATTAGTCCGTTATTTATGGAGTGTTCATGAATTGTTTTCTTATCAGTTGATGGAGAGAAGAGGTATTCTTTTGAAAGATCAGAGGTTAATCCCATCTTTCAAAAGTGGGGAAGGGAGGAGGTCGAGTAAGAGACTTGTCGGTATGTTCATTTTGAAGTAACGTTGGAGTCTCGTTGCAACAATTTATACAGATTGTAAACCTTGGTTATAGTTACTGCAACCAATACGTTCCGAGAATAGCCAAAACGAATGTGTTGTTTATTCAAGTAAACGAGACAACGATCTGTCAATTATCCATTTATATTTGATTAGCAGAATCAGTGTAATGAGCCAGCCTCCCCCCCCCCCTCCACAAAGTATCATTATTGTTCATCATCAGCTTATATTGAAGCTGACATACTGTGCAATAATAATGATGATATTCCATTTCTCCCCTTGCAAATTGCTTGTTCAGTGGCAATTAGGATGAAATTTCTCCTCATTGAAAGGTGATTCATTGAAGATGCCTTTGTAGCCATTATCACTATAATAGCATAACCTGTCGTACAGGATGAAGTGTCGTATGGACGCCAAAAATCGCTACTTTCAATTAAAATTCGGTTACATTCTGAAAAGGATATAATGAATATTACAATAAATAAATAAACAATAAATGAGTATCTGATCTAGCATTAATACGGGCTTTTCACAAACTTTTTTTTCACTTTCTGCTGACCATGTACTCGACCCGGACGGATAGTTAATTAAGTAGAGAGACAAGGTGGAGGTCGGAGCCCTAAAATGTTTAACCCAGTGTTGGTGATATAGGGACTGATTGAATGGAAATTGATGAAGCATATTAAATATAATAAATCGTAGCGTGCACGGGATACATTTTTGAACCTAGCCTATGGGAAATAAAATTAATGAAAAAGTGTAGATGGAATAAGCAGAAACGGTCTTTGTGCCTAAATTAGAAAACAAAATTAAATAGAATTCTTTGTTGAATCTGACAATATCTATACATAAAAAATGAAAGTCTGCGAGTTGTTAGAATGGAAGCATTATTACTTATATCAGTCTCTGGTATTTTATTAGCTTATCTTCAATAAAGGAGAGGGTACTAATGAATAGTCATAGAGAGAACTAACATTACATAAATATTACTAATAATGATCATTTATGTCATTGCAATCAGAATCCGAAATAAAAATGTAAGACAGCTTTTGTAAAAGCAGATTTACTATGTCTTAACGTAATTGTTATCTTATTTCCTGATTTAAATTGGCATGTTTCATTTTTTGTTTCCATGGCTGCAGGATTGAGCCAGCGGGCGAAAATATCATTTTACTACGTGCAGTAATTCACATGTTGTAATGCGTAATGACTACGTCGAAGATAAGGCTGACATATTCGTTACCAGCTCTAGTGAAAGGTATATGCTTGATGGATACTTCTATTTTAATCCAAAAAAAAAATAAAATTTGCAAACATTGGTCTTCATTTCAATAACTTTCTAAAATTAATTTTCGGCTGATGTGATTCACATAAAACTGTAGAATGTTTAATTCTGATATAATTAATTTTATTGTTCAACAGAAGCTTTTTATAACTTGAAAATTATACAAATTCTCACCAGGTTGAGACTGATACTAGTTCACGCCAAGACTTACTGTGATTAAACCAGAGTTGTTTTCAGAGAGCCAATTAAAGTTTTAGGCACTGATGAATAAGAAAAAAGAACGAAAGAGGTGTCCAGATAAACTCATTGAATAATTGAGTGTCGGGATTAGATCTATAGCCTCTCTCAGAGCTACGGTTTATCTATAGCCCTCAACTGTAACGGTTTCAGATAGTGGGATTACGAGTGAAGATTAAGTTGTCTGAAATTATTTAGGTTTTAGGTCTCTGACGTTCAAATCTGCAAGTTCTAAAGTATTTTCATTAACTTTATGAGAAACTTTATATTTAACCAGATAGATTCCAAACATTTTCATTTTTTTTAACTCTCTCCACAAAGGAGCAGTACTATTTCTCTATAACTTTTTTTTCAATTAAGAAGTTTTTATCGACTAGAAACATCTTCAGTGCATTTGGATTAGTTCACAGGTATGGAGCCCTTCGAGCCAGGCAGGAAATGTATGAGATATCAATGTTTTTACTAAATATATATACTTGCTAAATTACCCGACTTCGCCCGGGAGTTCATTTGAGGCTGAATGATGATGGATTTTTTTTTGGCAAGTCTTTACTTTGCACAATATTTTGACATTTCCCCGTCCCAGTGTTTAGGGTTTATACCCGTCGTTGCCGTGGGTTTGCTAATAATAATGTTATTTGATATGTAAGGCTTCACTGTCCTTATTTTTTTTATATTGTCTGTCTCGAAAAAAAGATACATGCACAGGAGACGCGAATTACAAATATATTTGGAACTGGCTGCGTAGAAATGGAAAATGGCACTAGTTAAATCTGTAAATATGGAATTTTATCTGCCACTTACAGAGATATAAAGACTATTGGACCAATACAGAACTATTCATTCAGACTTTCCAAATCATGATAATAAAAGAAGCCGTGTACATTTAATATTTTCAATGACGTAAATAAATTGTCAACGGAAGGACAATTTAAGAAAAGTGCCTCATAACAACGTCCACTCACAGCGACTTGTAGATGATAAAGAAAGAATCATTAGTTAATAAAGAATAATAATGAATGGAGGTGG
This sequence comes from Riptortus pedestris, assembly GCA_019009955.1. NCBI lineage: Eukaryota > Metazoa > Arthropoda > Insecta > Hemiptera > Alydidae > Riptortus > Riptortus pedestris. Next base: position 150,361,808 of record CM032228.1, on the reverse strand, counting down.
TTGACCATCTTATCGTACCGTTGATGATGGACCTACACCGGCCAGCCCAAATCCCAAGGAAATTTAGTTGTTTGTTTTTTTTTTGGTGCATTAGATTAAAGGCACTTCTATTCATGGTGAATAAATATTAAGGAGTAAAAAAGGAAGCTATATGAAACCAAAAACAACAAACAGTACCAATACTAAATTATGGGTAAATAAAAATACCAGTAACTAATTGTAAAGTATAGATGAATAATCAAGACATAGACTTATTTAAATGTAATTATTAAGACAATAATTAGATATATTTAAATAGACATAATTACGGAATTAAATATATATTTAATGAAATTATTATGAATTTCACAGGTTGAAATAAATAAAAAACAATTTGGATTATGATAATACAAAATATTACAGTATTTTTTATTATTTATTCATTTAGTGAACTAAATCCACAAAAATTTCATTTTTATTTTGTTTTATAACTAGGAATCTAGACCGGTCCCTCGTAATCATGCTGTTGATACAAATATTAACATGGATATATATATATATATATATATATATATATATATATATATATATATATATATAGACTATTAAAGTCAAAAAATGAATTTAGGACGGAAAAATTCATTTGGCTCCTAAGAAGAAGATAGTGTCTTTGACCAATACGTAACAGACCAGAAATAAATGCACAACTCATTGCAATGTTCTATGCACGGCTCATGTTGGTTGGTCTTACTGATATTCTCTAAAGCAAGAGCAAGTTTATTAGATTATTTCGCATAATAAGGTGCAAGAAAAGGGGCAGCTGACATCATTTCAATGACTATACAAGTCGTGCAGAATAAATCTGAACATGGCACTCTGATAACCTGGACTGTCATAATTCATCCAATTAGCTGCAAGAAATGAAATAAACAGCTGAAGAAGAGCCAATTAAACTCTTGACATAGTGATTAAGGAAATATTAACACGATTTTGAATTGGATACACATGGCAGACTCACACATAATTGATAAATCGAATGGCAAACTGGATTCTACCAAATGCTACCCTGACAGTCTAACACATACTTGTTGCATGGGACTGTCTTTAACAAACACTATTAGGCTTAAACGCCAAACATTTTCATATTGGCTGTTATTTTATATTTATAGTTTCCATTATAACTTGTGAAGAACTCATTAAAGAAAATCCTTCGCCTCACCTTGACTAGAATCGTGATGAATTGTAGCAAGGTGAATACATCTTTAGCCTCAGAAATATAAATCTGGAATCTAATAAATTCAATTATATTAAAAATCATTTAATTTTCCTTTTATTCAACAAAATTCGTTTTACTATAGAAAGTTTTATGTAATGGGTGGTTGATGCCTATGTAACATGACTATTAGAGAACTAGACTAAATTACTTCCATTATTAACATAAAAATAAAATAAAAAACGAATTATTTATTAATTTCTTTAAAAAAAACAATAAATAAATAATATTGTCATATTTTTTGTATCATGCCCAAACTTGTTTTTAATTTAGTAGGAATATTTTAACCTGTCAAAAGTTGTAAGGGATGCTATATTTGATTACGTAATTTTCCAAAAATTTCTTCAAATGTTCATCGATCCTGCCCAGGAGATGACGAAAATGAGGTCCGTTCAAAATTCTCTCTTTCTCTCTCTCTCTCTCTCTCTCTCTCTCTCTCTCTCTCTCTCACTCTCTCTCTATATATATATATATATATATATATATATATATATATATATTTGTCTGTTAACGCTCTAGCGGTTGCAATTTGCAATGTTTGTTTCATCGTTACCAAAATCGATATTTAGTCGTTTTTTTATAAAAAGAAAGATCAAGTTCGTTAATGGCTGAAATCGGACCAGTGGGAGGGGGGGTCTAGAGGGAGGAATTTTTGAAAATTCAAAATATCTCCGCTACTATACGACGGATTGAAAAGGTATATAGAGCCAATCTTATTGCAAATTAAATTTACTATAAATATTGTTATATACATTTCTTCTCATCTTGAATATTAACCGAGATATTTGAATTTTTATTAAGTGTGTGTGGATAACAAACGAGATGAGATCGGCTATTGTCTTACGTTTCCAGATTAGTTCGGCCATTTCCGTAACTGTTCGTGGATACTTCTTCTAATCGTGTATGTTTTTACTTCGTGAGATATATGCAAATACGTTCTGTTCATTCGCCCTCCAACTCTTCTTTAGTTCATGGACTACTAAAATTTTAGTTATTAATATATAAATTATTCTAATTCAGTATAAATTGCAGTACAAGATATAGTAAATAGTTTGCAATAAAGTTAATGTGTTATATACAGTTATATATCAGTAATTGTTTTTCTTTCCGGTGAAGAATATGTCTATCTATCTGTTCAGCTCTGAGTGGCTGGCAGACCTATTTGTTTACAATTCATAAGCGGTTTCCGTTGGCAGCTTATTAAAATTAACTGAAAGATTTCTCATTACTGTTTGTATTTACTCACGGTGGTGTTAAGTGTTAGCAGAATGCAGATTTCTCTATTGTAAAACTTCACTTGGGAAATCTGCTTAGTTTACGCAGCCCCTGCGTGACGGACTTTTTTTTAATTGTATAATATGGAAGTTCATTAATAACATACACTTTATAATATAACTGTCACATATCTTATAGCAAGCATACTTGTGTCACGCTTGCTTAAAGAAAGCGGTTGAAGTTTTAAGATCACAAAACAAAATAAAAATTAAACTCTAATTTTGCTTAATTTTTCATCGCAGGCATCTATTTACTTTAGCGCAAGACAGAAAAATATTCTTAAATATTCAAGTCAATGCAGTTCTTTGCATTTTATGCAGGTGTATGTAGTTTTCCTAGTCTTCTTGAAACAACACTGGTAACAATATTTTCAATTTTCATTAGGTAGTTTCGTTTCTAGCTCAGAACAACTGATGGTATTTTTTCATTGAGAATGGAATTTTTATAATTTTCCTGACTTTTCAACAATCAATTTCTTTATATGTGGAAGACTTAGTTTAGACTCCTTGATCTACCAACTTCAAAATGAAATCAAACGTAGGTTTTAAATCACTATTCAAATAGCATTTGTGAATCGCAAGCTTGTCCGTCACGCAGGGACTGCGTAAACTAAGCAGATTTCCCACGTGTGCTACCTATTTCCATTTATCTCAAAAAGTAAAAACTCAATGAGAACAATAATTGGTATTTAAGGTTCAACTGAAGTGCTTCATGATACAACTGCTTACTGTTAATGAAGCATGAGTAGAAGTGGGGGTTTACTAAAAGCCGAAAACTAAAAAGTCCGTCACGCAGGGGCTGCGTAAACTAAGCAGATTTCCCACGTGACGTTTTACAATAGAGAAATTTCACGAAAGCCGAACAGTTAAGGAAACGGCCAAACTAGCTTTTGGCGGGAAAGTCTCACGTCCGTTAACCACCAAGATTTAATAAAAATGCAAATATCTCGGTTAATATTCAAGATAGAGAATAAATGTATATAACAATATTTATAGTAAATTTAATTTGCAATAAGATTGATTTTGTACAATTTTTCGATCCGACGTATAGTAACGGAGATATTTTGAATTTTCGAAAATCCTCCCCTCTAACCCCCCCCCTCCCACTGGTCCGATTTCAGCCATTAACAAACTTGATCTTTCTTTTTACATAAAACGACTAAATATCGAGTTTGGTAACGATCAAACAAAAATTGCGACCGCTAGAGCGGTAGCAGACAAATATATATATATACAGTTTTGAACGGACCTCATTTTCGTCATCTCCTGTGTAGGATCGATGGACATTTGAAGAAAAATTTCAAAAATCCCGTCATGAGTACAACCTCAATAGCTGATTTCCCTTAAGGGAAATCTGCTAAAATGGCAATATCTCGGTTAATATTCATTATAAAGAAAACTGGTATATAATAACATTTATAGGACATTAAATTTTCAATAAGATTGGTTCAATAAAATTTTTTCGATCCGACTCACAATAACGGACATGTTTTAAATTTTTGAAATTCCTCCTCTAACCCTCCCCCTGGTTCGGTTTCAGCTATTATCGATCTTTCTCTTTGCATAAAACATTTAAATATCGAGTTCGGTAGTGATCAAACAAAAATTGCGACCGCTAGAGCGTTAACACACTTATACATGTACAGTTTTGAACGGATCTTATTTTCGTCGTCTCCTGGAAAGAATTGGTGGGCATACAAGGAATATTTTCGAAAATCGTCATAAGTACGACCTTAGTAGCTGATTTCCCTTAGCTAAAATGTTACATAACTAATTTTGTTTGTCATATGACATTCTTTCATCTTAAATTCTTCTTTAATTTGTTAATTAAGGAGGGCTTTTGTATTTTTGTTTTTATCAGCATTATATAAACTTTAGTTCCTACTTATCTCACATTATCTACAAGCCTTTATTATTTAATAAAAATAAATTGAACCTTTAGAATATTACAAGAATGTGTAATTAACTTAAAATTTTGAATGTTCAGGTAAGTTGAGTAAATAAATATTGCTAGATTGATAAATCCCTCCAATATTATCTTTCCTTCATGTTTTAGCTATTATGACTCTAATTGAAATTATAAAAGTTCGTTTAAATAATTAGAAGAAAATATTAATTATTTTCATAGCTTTAAGAAAAATTGGAATTGCCTTTCTGCTGTTAAAGTTTTAACTGCCTTGAGTTCTACCATATATTTAACCCCTTCTTCAAAAAGTGGTTACCCTAAATTTCTATAAATCGATGCTAGTGAATTCTTTATTTCTATATTCGAATGTAGTAAATTGTAACCGGTTGGACCTATGGGTAGAATGCTTAGTTTGTAGAAGGAACTAGAATGGATTAGTTGGAATTAGATTTATCAAGGAATTACAATAATTAACTCATTTAATTACACATTAGGGAATCATTGTAATCTTCTGGAACCAATAGTCAGAAACCATAATACTCCTGAATCCTATATCCACCTCAATTCAGGAATCTAAATCCCTAATGGTCTAAACCGAATTTGTCACTTTTTAAGGTTAGCAAAAATTGTATGTGTTCTCAATTCATAAAGATAAAAATGATCCATATTTAAATAATATAAAACATGTTTTACCGTTTAATACTATTATTTAATACCCATAAAAAATTAGTAACTTGTTAGTCAAAGTTAATTATATTTAAAAATGTTTCTTAAAGAAAAGAAGTAATTTTCAAAGATAATTGTGTTTACTATTTTGTGTATTACACCTCTATATTTAACCGAACTGACTTAAGCAAGAGCGAGATCCATGATAAGTGCCTTAGTATGAGCAGGCAGAATTCATTATATTTTATTTTCACATTCAAAATGTTATAATAGTGGACCAACATAAAAAAAAACAAAGCGTAAGCAAAACAAAATAGAACCTGAACAAATTTGAGAATTTAAATCAATTACTAAATAAATAAAGCTTTTAACAATTTTCTCTGGATCGTTTGAGAAACTATAATTTTTCATTGGCAATATGTTTCGGAGAATTTCTTCTTTTTTTTTAAAAAGCAACTAAAAATATAAAAAAAAATGAATACGATTGTCTCATTAAGTCACTGCCAATTGCTAAAGCTGAAGCATGACACACATGTCTCGATGAAACCCGTATGCGTCCGTGTCTTCATCAGCTTTTAAGAGTACCAGCAAAGAGGAAGGAGCCATTGGTTGACTGAGTAATTAGTTTAATAATTCCCACTCAAAGGGACATTGAACGAAGAAAGAGAAAATGACCAGCCTATTCAATGAGACTTTGAGATATTTATACATTCATCTTCCAGGAATATGGAGAAACATGATTTGATAAAATTCTAAACATTGAAAACTTTGTACAACCACTACGAAAATAAAATATTAAAATGCGGTGTATACGATGCCAGTAGTAGGAGATTCTAAATTCAGGAATAAGAATAAAGTTTTCCCACAATGAAGATTTTTATTTATTGTATGAGGCCTTTCAGCACATCCCCGCCATTCTCAAGTGTTAAAAGAACAAAACATGCGCTAAAAATATAAAATATAGTTTAGCACAAGAAATTTAATTTAATAAAATGTTTGCAATACATATATAAAATATTAATATTAGCTAAACTATTTTTAAAACAAAAAAAAAACAAACAATAAAATTGAATTAAATTGTATGTACATAAATCAACAAATCATGTATTTAAAACAATACTAATTAGTATTATTTCTTAGTTTCTGTCAAAAATATAAAATAAAAAAAAAAAAAAAAAAAAAAAAACAGTGTAACTTATTATTATTTAAAACGGTAATGAGAGATAGAGAAAATAAATTAATGGTAAATAAATAAAGAACCTTCTGTTTAACATTTATTGATTACGTAATACAGTAGAGCGTCGTTTATCCGAACTAATTGTGATCGCGCACGTTCGGATAATCGATTTGTTCGGATAACTAGTTTTTTTAAGAAAATAGGATAATTGTATAAAACACTTTGTATTCATCATTACAATTACATATTAAAATACATACTTCCGACGCGCATGAACTGTTGTCTAGAACTGACCTGCAAAAAGAGTGGGAGAGGCGGAAGGGCTGACATCCCGCGTTTCCAGCCGCGAAGTAGACTTCCATTTCAGGGAAACAGAAAGAAGCTCTGATTCCCCGAACGTAGGGCTCAGTCAGTCCCGCGAACACAAAAGGAGGTAACCCAGGCTTTTCCGTTCTGCTAAAAAGTTATTCAAGCTCTAAACAGGGCATTGCTCCAAAGAATACATATTCTTGAAATTTTCAACTTCTTCATTCTGTATATAATACAGCATGCAAATTGAAATATGTAGTTCAAAAAAAAAAAAAAAAACTTTCCAAAGCGCGTTCGGATAATTGACGTTTCGGATAATTGACGTTCGGATAAACGACGCTCTACTGTAGTTGTTATTGGTTCATGAAATCCTTTGATGTTTGGCATCATACTTACAATTATTTTTATAAGTAATAGATTGTGACATATTTATGCTCTGCCTTGTTCTTTATGTAGTTGAAACTATTTTGTAGAATCAACCTAAAAGAGATTGTCAGAAGCACTCAACTATTATTATCATTGAATGTTAGCGGAGTATAAATAGGGTAATTGCTTTCGTAGAACCCATTTTCCTCGTGTTTGAAAAACAGTACTCAATCAATAAATCAATCTTAATATTTTTCCCTGTCATTCTAAATTTTTGATTACATTTTTCTTTGTTTTCAAATCGTCTCTTTGACTGTTGGCTTTTTGTCTCAACTTATAAATTCCTCTTACCGACCAAATCCAATACGACCTTTAAAAGAAATAAGGGAATCTGATAGAAAAAGAAGATGTGAAAGATTCAGTGTTTCAGTAAGCAGGAGGAGCCTTGAGCATGAGCGATAATACTCGTCTGAATGAGAGGTGCTGTTTTTAAAAATAAACGTCTTTCACGCAGGGGACAGTGTAAACTTAGCAGATTTTCCACTAGATGGTATATGAGGCACTGATGATCTCTACTCTTCATCTAATCTTTATTTCTCCTCTTGTACGAAGTCTATATAAACTTGAATCAAGAGAGCAGCTGGATATGTGATATTTAGTGACCCAGTAATTCAAACTGTAAATCGAATCAGTAAACGTTTACTAAATAAATACCATTATCTGGGTTAATATTCGAGATACAGATGTAATTGATACACAGAAAACTATCTGTTTGATTATAAAATACCACCAATGATACAGAAACTATCGAAGTGTGTTACCAAAATATTAGTATTACCATCACTAGCAGGATTTCCTCCGGATTCCTACAAATGAAAATGTCTTCAATATGCACATAGTCAAAATATCAATATGCACTTCTTATCACCAACCCGGTCGTAACATAACTACTACACTCGACTCTCCGAAATTCCGCCCCTCAGTCAGTAAGTCCCGTAGTGATCTAATGTGAAATGAATCTGACATTGCATTACATAAATCCATCACAAATAACCATATATTTTTAATTCTGAGTATTCCCAGCACAGAGCACATTATGATTATTATTTATGAATAATTTAAATGCATAGTTCATATCTTTAAATAAGTGTTTTATCCAATTTGGAGTTGCCACTATGTGCTCTCGTATTTTAGTGAATAACGCAGATGGATTTTTATAATAACATTCACAGCTCTTAACGTCGATACACCAATCAATATTACGAATGAATTTCGATAATAATTTCCCGATAAATACTCTTTTTGAGCATATTCTGATCGGTGGGGTCAAAGTGCGACATCGGCTCTGCCTACATAAGGGAGACGTCCTGAAGGATTTAAGAGCAGTCATATGGTCTCCGGTCCAAGACACCTTGCTAATCCTTCAGCTTTGTTCAGCCTGCCATAGCCAGAACACTTCTCGCCTGCACTATCTCTCTCGGCAGAGTCCGATAGAGAACTTCTATAAAAACAGCTAAGTGCTTTAATTGTAATCTAGTATTAAGTAGAGACAAGTGTCCCCCTTTATATTATTAAAAGGTGCCTTTTCATTTTATATTTATTATTAGTGAATATTTAATTATAAATTAATTTATATATATTTAAATGTTGACTAGAGTCGATTGTTGGTGAACCCTTCCTAAATTCTTGCTAGTGATTTGGTTGTGGGAATTATCATCTCTTACAGCTTCCACTGCCTATCGCCACAGCCAGATCACTACAAATGTATACCATGGAAGAATAATTTCCACCTCTTTCTGGAATTCTGGGGTGAATTAAACCATATTTTGTTTGCCTTTCTATGAACGGATCCACCATGTCCTTTCAGTAACCATTTTTACTATATGATAAATATGGGAGAGTTCATTATCATAATCTTCTTTATACAAAGCAAAAGCAAACATTCGGCAAATAAAAAAAAATTTACCAATTTAAGAGTTCGGTATGGTTATTTCTCTTGTAATTGGTTTTCTGTAAATGGGAAACTTTTAACCGTACAAGGTTTGAATTCAATAAATAAGTACTTAGGGCCGGTCTAGACTTGGCATCTTCCTCGAGGTTCTTCAGAATTCAAGGTTGGGCCAAATTGAGGATGCGCATCGCTGAGACAGTTTTCCCACATGCCAGGCCCGATGAATTCGAGAATCCTTGAGTTTTGTTGAGAGTTTGAGAGCGGCTACGAAGAAGACCTACTAGTAAGCTGAAGTCCTATTGTTAGTTTGTTTATTTTAGACTCGGGAGACGAGTTGGCCCGGAGTTGGGACTCCATTGAAGCGAAGAGTGGAAGCGGAAGGAGCCCGTGCCCGCTCCCACGAGTAGTTAGGCCCGTCTCGACTGACTTGCTGCTCGCTCGTATGAGACTAACTATCCACTTCTAGCTACTTCAATCTCTACCCACGGCTCTTCTTTACCCCTCCGCCATTTTCCTTTTGTGTCTTTACCCTTTTAGGCCCTCCTCATAGAATCAACGTCCTGGATACGTTTTAACAGGCGAAGCTTTGTGCGTCTCTCGTATATTATATATATATATATAATGCACCAATAGTCGAATCGCCAACAAGACTTTTACTTTTGCTTAAAGATTGGTTTAGCCAATGTTACAGGTAGATTTTCCATTGAAAGCACTTGTCTGAATTATTGTGCACTGAACTAGCAATGACTGCCTCTAGCCACAGAAAGTTACGAAGAAAGGTAAAAGTCAAAACTTGTTTGTTATCAACAATATTGATTATACAAAGTATTCGATCCACCTCGTAATTAATCACATATTTGAGAGTGAATATTTTATCCTATCCCTGAACTCCTACTCCACTTGGCCCAATTACTGCCAAAAAACGAACATAATTTTTGTCTAACGTGACACGAGTTTGGTAACGATTAGACACTAATTGGGACCACTTCACTCTAATGGGCCTCATAATTATCTTTGTTTAAAAATGTTTGGTGCAGTTTAGAAAAGATCTTTTGAAAATCAGGATGTGAGTACAACCTCAAAGGTTCATTTCTCCTAAGGAAGATGTGCTAAGCGATTCTTATAATCTAACACACTCTGACATTGGTTATAAATTTCGGAAATACCTAATATTTTCCATGTAAATTACTAGTAAGCAAAAAAATACAGGGGCTGTAAACAGATTCCCCTCGCATGTATAGTATATGACACTCTCATGTTTTTAACTCACCATCTAGTTAAATAGGAATTGAAATACCAGTAGGACGTAAGGTGTTTGCCCATTCATAAAGCAATAATCGGCTGAGTAGAACAGGTGTTTCAGTAAAGGCTGAAAAGTAAAACTTGAAAATCATTGGTTAATGTTCGAGATACGAAAACAATGCGTAGGAAAACATTTATAGGAATTAAATTGGGCCTTGGTGAAAGCCCTATCCATTCTTAGACAATGTAGATTTTCCTTGAGCTCATATCACACTCAGTCTATGTCATCTCACTCCACACCCCCTTGGGAGCAACATTTAATCAAAATAGATCAAATTTAATAATCAACATAATTCTAAAAGCAGGTAATTGGCCAGAACCACCTCATATTATATTTAAAAAATATAATAAAGAACTTATAAAGTTTATCAAAAGTATAGATATGGATGTAGCAAAAATACATTAGAATGTTAAAATGATTGTGAGGTATGGAAATTATAATTCAATATATTTACATAAAGGGTTAGAACCGCCAATATAAATGATACTATTGTCATACCTCTCGGTGGAGACCGTCGTCACTGGCTGATGGTTGAGTACAGCTGGCAAGTGCTTTCGATGCGATGGCATCATCTTCAAGCCTGTCGATGGTTGTACTGAGTTGGTTGTCCGTCAGTCAGTGGGTTTTATGCTCTGTTCACCGAATTAGTTGTTTACGTTTAGTCCAGATCTGTTTACTTACCACTACGATCTGTCAAAATCCGCCAATATGAGCTAAAAGAAATGAATTAAACTTGACCAAATGGATTAAAGGAAACAGCACGAGTAGATCAATCACAAGGTAAAAAAACTCTGCATACGGGCGCAGGTGGGTGTGAGGGTTACGTAGTGAGTACATCTACCAGTAAGCTGAAGGTAAAAAAAGTCCGTCACGCAGGGGCTGCGTTAACTAAGCAGATTTCCCACGTTCGTCACGTTCTCAAAAATTAAAAGTTCAATAAGAACAATATTTGGTATTTAAGCATCAAATAAAATGCTTCATTACATAATAGAACTTTCCTAATATGAGATGAGTAGGAGTGGGGGTTTACTCAAGACCGAAAACTAAAAAATGCAAATATCTCAGTTAATAATCAAGTTAGTGAACACATGTACTTAACAAAATTTATAGAACATTAAATTTGCAATAAGAATGGTTCTATACTATGTTTAGACCGGACGCATAATAACGGAGATATTAAGAATTTTCGAAATTTCCCCCCTCTAAACCCTCACCCTCCCAATGGTCCGATTTCAGCCGTTAACGAACTTGATCTGTCTTTTTGTATAAAACGATTATATATCAAGTATGGTAAAGATAAAAAAAAAATTGCGACCGCCAGAGCGGTAACTGACAAATATATATATATATATATATATATATATATATATATATATATATATATACAGTTTTGAACAGACCTCATTTTCGTCATCTCCTTGCTAGAATCGATGGACATTTGAAGAAAAATTTCGAAAATCGCGTCATGAGTACGACCTCAATAGCTGATTTCCCTTAAAGGAAATCTGCTAATAGGTGCACGTTCGATCCGCACCAAGAGAGAATTTAGTTCACGAGTTTACTACCAGATCGTGCGAGTATCGTGGCTCTTGTGACTTAGCGGGAGTAAAGCGAATATATTCTACAACTTTAGTTTACCATCTATTCTTTTCCCACATGCGCGATGTGGTGAAGTATTTAAACAAGAAGTGCTCAATTTCAAGATACTAATGGACTATTGCCTAAATCGCAAGTAATTTATTACAAGTAAATATCATTAAAGATCTTTCGAAATCTATGATTGTTTTGTATATGCAGAAACTACAAAACAAAAATGCATAACAATTTTTTAGAAACTTGGCTGTAGCGATATTCACAAAAAACCGTCCAATTTACATTTAGCTCGGGCTAGGAAGAAGCTTTGAATTGGCCGGGCAGATGGACCGATTGGCAAAAAGGCATCCAAGAAGCCGCCTTTGATACAAAAGGCAACTCGGCTAATAACAATTGTCTACCTAAAAGGGGATGTATTGAATAAAGAAGGACAAAGAGGAACAACAGAGAACAATAAATTTAATTCATTGACCGGAAACTCCTGTGGACAGTTGTTCAACATTTCTACCACGTCTTTCTTCAAATAGAGGACAAGACTTAATTCAGCTCCGGCTCTCAGAACAAAGATTTCCAATGTATAATTCATTGAAACAAGATTCGTCCAATGCGTTCGTCCTATTTAAACAGCCGGTCATCCCATGTAAACATCATTTCCTCCGCAAATGAAAATTTTAATGTATTTGTGTTAGAATTTTATTTTTTCATTGAAGTTATATATTGTTTTTTGTTCTGTTAATACAAAGATTGCAATATGCAATAATAATAGGTCATTAAGTTATTCGATTTTGTATTTTTTTTTTTTTTTATCTTCAGAAGTATTTTGAGCGTTAACTGCAAAATAAAACAAATATCACAATATTGGAAATGAAGATACTTTATCTCTCTCATTTGTATTATTAACTTCCACATTCCAGAAATCCTTTTATTTAACAAAAATTCATTTATTTTACACTCTCAAATCATGAAATATAATCCTAAACCAAATTCGTTTCAATTATTATTATTCCTCTGTTCATTACGTGGCGTTATAACAACAGTGAAAATGAAGGAATATTCCTTTCCTATTTTTAGGTCTATTTATAGAAAATGGTTTTCATATAATTATCTAATTAAACGAGTAAAATTTTTTTTTATCGAAATGATTTACTATTTATCATATATATTCTATTTTATTTAATATTTGTATTTTCTGTTGTCTTACTGCCATTTAAATTTTAATGTGTCATAAATACATGTTGTATACATATATAAATATATATATATATATATATATATATATGTACGACGCACGTAGAAATATATGACCTTTGTATAGAATTACTACTATATAAAAAGAAATAAACTTGTAAACAACAGAATAAAAGCAATAGTATTAGTTACTGACGCGTAACTTCTTAGTCTTACAAAAACAAATCTATCGCCTTCGGGCCCAGTTCCTGGAGAAAATGTAAGAAATTATACTCAGCAATAAAGGAGACTACAGAAATTGTGTCCTCATTTTTATGATCGAAAATTCATTAAAATTGTAAAACCATAAACCCCTGTAGTTGAATAATCCACATAAAACACACATATTTAATACAGAAAGACGTTAAATCATTCAGTTGAAAAAAAAAAAAGTGTTCCTAAAACATCTATTAATGAGTCAACAATCATAAGGCCCAACATAGTTTATTTGAGGATTCGAATGTTCAACTAGAAGTGCGGGTTTACTTCTACTTTAAAACAAATGTTCGTCAATATCGTATGGATAATTAGGAAACAAAATGTGCTAGGGTAATGAGAACAGTCCTAAAAAGTTATTTACATTAATAGATTTTTAAGTTTTAATTTCCAGACGCCAAAGACTACATTTTTGTTTCGTGATAAGGTCTAATTCAATTCAGATTATGAATCGAAAGAATGAATATAGATAACATGCGCTAATTTATACTTTACTAACACTATCAGGAGTGCGACGTTCAAACACATATTCTTGAATATCTTTTTTAATATTGATTTCACCGAAAAAAATGTGAAGAACGAATGTGATTTGAATTCATTTTTCGGTCCTGAAAACAGATTTATTAATTTTAATATGTTTACTCCCAACTTAGACCAATTAAATTGAGTTTATTAGTGTTCCTATTTAGAATTATATAATAAAATAATAACGGTTACCAAATTTTAAGTATTCTTACTTAAGGTATGAATTTTAACATCAAGCGCCATATTGTAGTCTACTTTTGACTGGTGTGCTTCACGTGTAATAATTTTAATTACATAGACACATAAAACCATTTTTGTTTCCAATCAAGCTAAATACTTCCATCTTCCGTCATCACGTAGCATTTTTCTAAAATTATGAGAATGATGGAACAGCATTATATCATATCACTCATATGAAAATGAAGTGGTCATATTATTATTTTTATGGAAACCTATATTTATTTGAACCCATGCAATAAATTCGTCGCTTAGCCATTACATGTTTCATGCTTAAAATATTGGGCTGTTTAATATTTCAATTTAATCCTCTCTGTGTTTATAAAATCGTGTTTACTTGGGCAATAATGTGTGCATATTCTAAAAAAGGATTAGTTAAGGTACGTTTATGCATTGGTTTCAACAGAGATTCCTTATCTTTAAGTGGTATGCTTGCTCAAAATGGACGAGAAAAGCAAAGACATAGTTTTCCATCACGATAACGCCCGTCTTCACGTGCCTTGCAGACCCGGCAGAAATTATTGGAGTTTAGCTGGGATGTGATCCCCCTCCCTCTATATTCACCAGACCTTGCACCAACACATTTTAACTTACTTCGGGCCCTATAAAGCTCTCTTATCGTGAAACACTTTAATTCGCTCGAGGACTGCAAAACGCACATAGAGAAGTTCATTTCGCAATAATCTGAGAAGTTCTAGGCGTAATTAAAAAATTACCTGAATGATGGCAACAAGTAATTGATCAGAATTGGTCATATATAAACGATTAAAAATGTTTACAATAATCTAAATTTTTTATTGAAATCACCAATAAAAACGCTACGAACATATTTTACAACCTATTAGTACATTGATTTCAGTCAATTATCCCGAGGTACAACCTGGGCAGTATGAGATTAGGAATTTTCCATGAGTGGAGGGTTTTCATCAGCGTCAAAACATTCATCAATATCATCGTTTTTGGCTAGATTGTCTAGAGCATTGAGAATTCATGGAGGTGGGGGGGGGGGGAGTCATGATAGAAAAAAGTGTGTTTTACTCGATTTGAAAGTTATATATATTCTTTGCTACAGGTGACCCTACTCTTCAATAATTTGACAATTTGTACATACAGGGTTAAAAACAGAAGTTATTTATTTTCGTATCTTCCTCAGCTCGTTTTGTACTGTATCACACTATAAAGGGTTTCCCTTCTCTTCTAATGTATTTAAAATACTACTTAATTAGTTTTGCAAAATTGTAGCCGATTTCCCTTACGTGAAATCAACCATGGTGGTTTTACCCGTGGGTAGGATTGAAGAACACTTGAAGATAATTTTCGACATGAGTACATCTCCAAAAGCTGATCTGCTAAAAGAAAAATAATAAGACACAATAATGGTCTAAGACTAGAATGTTTTAGGACTGATTTTTACTTGAATTACTGGAATCATTGGAATTTCCAGTATAAATCTTCTGAATAGTGTAGAATTCAGAGCTTCTTCTGGATATGGGTATATGTATATTATTCCATGCTTATATGGAAATGAGTGATTAGTAAATCTTTAGTTATCTTGAGAAAATGAATTTTCATGAGAGATTTCTGGAGAGATGTGAGCTAAGTGAAGCCGGTTCAATGTCGGTATGATGTGTGTTCCATGGGGGAGTGTTGTGAGAGGCGGGCTTGTTATTACAGTACCTGTTGCTACAGCATAATGAGTTATAATGTATTCGGCCCTATCGAGTGTGCTAATGTAAATATGTCAAGCAAGCTCAGTCTCCCATCTTCCAACAGTCAACCTTATTCAAGGCTGCTGCCATGGCGCTAAGACTTAGAAAATAAATCAATATATATATATATATATATATATATATATATATAGATATATATATATATATATATATATATATATATATTATTAAGCTGAAATCTCTAAAAGGAAATTTGCTATAGAGGTAGTTCTCAATTTTCATAAATTCCTTTAAATGTCCACTTTTTCTGGATTGATGATAGCCAAAATGAGACCCATTCAATCACACTCACACAGACTGTGTGTTTGCGTACTTGCGCGTGCGTGCGTGTGTGTGAGATAGATAGATAGATAGAGAGAGAGAGAGAGAGAGAGAGAGAGAGAGAGAGAGAGAGAGAGAGAGAGAGAGAGCCGTTTAAGACGCAGTCGTAATTTCTGTATGATGGCTACTACATTTACCCATTAATATTAAAAACTTTCATGAAAAATAATGATAGAATTCATTAATCGTCGAAATCGGACAAGGAGTACTTCAGACAGTGGGTAAAATAAAATACTCTAATTTCTCCATTATTGATGGAAAACTTTTACATAACTTTTATGCAAAGTTAGTTTTGTACACATTTTCTATGATTGTTTCCCTTGAGGGAAATCAGCTATTGAGGTCATACTCATGACGCGAGTTTTGAAAAATTTCCTCAAATGTCTATCGATCCTACCCAGGAGATGACGAAAATGAGGTCCGTTCAAAATTATATATATATATATATATATATATATATATATATATATATATATATATATATATATCCACCGAGCTACAAATTCCAAAAGTAACCCCATCCACAGAACTATATCCAGCCCGGAGAACTACCTGATATTTAAGACAAACATAAAAAAGCTACGATCTATTAGCCAATTGAGAGTATCAAGCTTCACCAAAATTCAATTACGAAACAAAACTTTCTCATTCAAAGCTCAGGAACCTTGCACTTTTTGTAATCAGTTCATCCCTAATAGCCTGTCACATATCAAATATCTTCTCTACTGTGAAAAGTTCACCGAAGGCAGAAATAA